>JAUPFT010000017.1:48573282-48828282 GCA_036936625.1 Parnassius smintheus behrii
ACACCATTTAAATAGAAAATTTTAAAGGAAAAGGCCAATTTTCAGCCGTGCTATAGATGAATACGTGTTTTTATTGATGAATTCACGTAAATAAGAGACTGATAATTGAAAATTATATATATAACGTTAAGAATTAACCAAGAAAACTGTATAGGATTACGGGGGGCAGTTAGTTACACTATTTAAATAGAAAATTTAAAAGGAAAAGGCCACGTTTTGCCCAAGTTATAGATGAATACGTGTTTTTATTGATGAATTCACGTAAATAAGAAACTGAAAATATGAAAATTATATATATAATTACGTTAGGAATTAACCAGGAATCCAATATAGGATTACAGGGGGCAGTTAGTTACACTATTTAAATAGAAAATTTTAAAGGAAAAGGCCAATTTTCAGCCGTGCTATAAATGAATACGTGTTTTTATTGATGAATTCACGTAAATAAGAGACGGAAAATATGAAAATTATATATATAACGTTAAGAATTAACCAAGAAATCTAAATAGGATTACGGAGGGCAGTTAGTTATACTATATAAATAGAAAATTTAAAAGGAAAAGGCCACTTTTCAGCCGAGTTATAGATGAATACCAGTTTTTATTGATAAATTTACGTAAATAAGAGACTGAAAATATGAAAATTATATACATAACGTTAAGAATTAACCAAGAAAACTGCATAGGATTACGGAGAGCAGTTAGTTACACCATTAAAATAGAAAATTTAAAATTAAAAGGCCACTTTTCAGCCGAGTTATAGATGAATACGTGTTTTTATTGATGAATTCACGTAAATAAGAGACTGAAAATATGAAAATTATATATATAGTTACGTTAGGAATTAACCAAGAAAACTATATAGGATTACAGGGGTCTATTAGTTACACCATTTAAATAGAAAATTTTAAAGCAAAAGGCCAATTTTCAGCCGTGCTATAGATGAATACGTGTTTTTATTGATGAATTCACGTAAATAAGAGACTGAAAATATAAAAATTATATATATAACGTTAGGAATTAACCAAGAAAACTACATGAGGTTACAAGGAGCAATTGGTTACACTATTTAAATAGAAAATTTAAAAGGAAAAGGCCAATTTTCAGCCGTGCTATAGATGAATACGTGTTTTTATTGATGAATTCACGTAAATAAGAGACTGAAAATATGAAAATTATATATATATAACGTTAAGAATCAACCAAGAAAACTGTATAGGATTATGGAGGGCAGATAGTTACACTATTTAAACAGAAAATTTAAATGGAAAAGGCCACTTTTCAGCCGAGTTATAGATGAATACCAGTTTTTATTGATAAATTCACGAAAATAAGAGACTGAAAATATGAAAATTATATACATAACGTTAAGAATTAACCAAGAAAACTACATAGGATTACAGGGGGCTATTAGTTACACCATTTAAATAGAAAATTTTAATGGAAAAGGCCAATTTTGAGCCGTGCTATAGATGAATACGTGTTTTTATTGATGAATTCACGTAAATAAGAGACTGAAAATTAAAAATTATATATAAGAGAAAAGAAAACTGTATAGGATTACGGGGGGCAGTTAGTTACACTATTTAAATAGAAAATTTAAAAGGAAAAGGCCACTTTTTGGCCAAGTTATAGATGAATACGTGTTTTTATTGATGAATTCACGTAAATAAGAGACTGATAATTGAAAATTATATATATAACGTTAAGAATTAACCAAGAAAACTGTATAGGATTACGGGGGGCAGTTAGTTACACTATTTAAAAAGAAAATTTAAAAGGAAAAGGCCACTTTTTGGCCAAGTTATAGATGAATACGTGTTTTTATTGATGAATTCACGTAAATAAGAAACTGAAAATATGAAAATTATATATATAATTACGTTAGGAATTAACCAGGAAAACTATATGAGATTACAGGGGGCAATTAGTTACACTATTTAAATAGAAAATTTTAAAGGAAAAGGCCAATTTTCAGCCGTGCTATAGATGAATACGTGTTTTTATTGATGAATTCACGTAAATAAGAGACTGAAAATATGAAAATTATATATATATAACGTTAGGAATCAACCAAGAAAACTGTATAGGATTATGGGGGGCAGATAGTTACACTATTTAAGTAGAAAATTTAAAAGGAAAAGGCCACTTTTCAGCCGAGTTATAGATGAATACCAGTTTTTATTGATAAATTCACGAAAATAAGAGACTGAAAATATGAAAATTATATACATAACGTTAAGAATTAACCAAGAAAACTACATAGGATTACAGGGGGCTATTAGTTACACCATTTAAATAGAAAATTTTAATGGAAAAGGCCAATTTTGAGCCGTGCTATAGATGAATACGTGTTTTTATTGATGAATTCACGTAAATAAGAGACTGAAAATTAAAAATTATATATATAACGTTAAGAATTAACCAAGAAAACTGTATAGGATTACGGGGGGCAGTTAGTTACACTATTTAAATAGAAAATTTAAAAGGAAAAGGCCACGTTTTGCCCAAGTTATAGATGAATACGTGTTTTTATTGATGAATTCACGTAAATAAGAAACTGAAAATATGAAAATTATATATATAATTACGTTAGGAATTAACCAGGAATCCAATATAGGATTACAGGGGGCAGTTAGTTACACTATTTAAATAGAAAATTTTAAAGGAAAAGGCCAATTTTCAGCCGTGCTATAAATGAATACGTGTTTTTATTGATGAATTCACGTAAATAAGAGACGGAAAATATGAAAATTATATATATAACGTTAAGAATTAACCAAGAAATCTAAATAGGATTACGGAGGGCAGTTAGTTATACTATATAAATAGAAAATTTAAAAGGAAAAGGCCACTTTTCAGCCGAGTTATAGATGAATACCAGTTTTTATTGATAAATTTACGTAAATAAGAGACTGAAAATATGAAAATTATATACATAACGTTAAGAATTAACCAAGAAAACTGCATAGGATTACGGAGAGCAGTTAGTTACACCATTAAAATAGAAAATTTAAAATTAAAAGGCCACTTTTCAGCCGAGTTATAGATGAATACGTGTTTTTATTGATGAATTCACGTAAATAAGAGACTGAAAATATGAAAATTATATATATAGTTACGTTAGGAATTAACCAAGAAAACTATATAGGATTACAGGGGTCTATTAGTTACACCATTTAAATAGAAAATTTTAAAGCAAAAGGCCAATTTTCAGCCGTGCTATAGATGAATACGTGTTTTTATTGATGAATTCACGTAAATAAGAGACTGAAAATTAAAAATTATATATAAGAGAAAAGAAAACTGTATAGGATTACGGGGGGCAGTTAGTTACACTATTTAAATAGAAAATTTAAAAGGAAAAGGCCACTTTTTGGCCAAGTTATAGATGAATACGTGTTTTTATTGATGAATTCACGTAAATAAGAGACTGATAATTGAAAATTATATATATAACGTTAAGAATTAACCAAGAAAACTGTATAGGATTACGGGGGGCAGTTAGTTACACTATTTAAAAAGAAAATTTAAAAGGAAAAGGCCACTTTTTGGCCAAGTTATAGATGAATACGTGTTTTTATTGATGAATTCACGTAAATAAGAAACTGAAAATATGAAAATTATATATATAATTACGTTAGGAATTAACCAGGAAAACTATATGAGATTACAGGGGGCAATTAGTTACACTATTTAAATAGAAAATTTTAAAGGAAAAGGCCAATTTTCAGCCGTGCTATAGATGAATACGTGTTTTTATTGATGAATTCACGTAAATAAGAGACTGAAAATATGAAAATTATATATATATAACGTTAGGAATCAACCAAGAAAACTGTATAGGATTATGGGGGGCAGATAGTTACACTATTTAAGTAGAAAATTTAAAAGGAAAAGGCCACTTTTCAGCCGAGTTATAGATGAATACCAGTTTTTATTGATAAATTCACGAAAATAAGAGACTGAAAATATGAAAATTATATACATAACGTTAAGAATTAACCAAGAAAACTACATAGGATTACAGGGGGCTATTAGTTACACCATTTAAATAGAAAATTTTAATGGAAAAGGCCACGTTTTGCCCAAGTTATAGATGAATACGTGTTTTTATTGATGAATTCACGTAAATAAGAAACTGAAAATATGAAAATTATATATATAATTACGTTAGGAATTAACCAGGAATCCAATATAGGATTACAGGGGGCAGTTAGTTACACTATTTAAATAGAAAATTTTAAAGGAAAAGGCCAATTTTCAGCCGTGCTATAAATGAATACGTGTTTTTATTGATGAATTCACGTAAATAAGAGACGGAAAATATGAAAATTATATATATAACGTTAAGAATTAACCAAGAAATCTAAATAGGATTACGGAGGGCAGTTAGTTATACTATATAAATAGAAAATTTAAAAGGAAAAGGCCACTTTTCAGCCGAGTTATAGATGAATACCAGTTTTTATTGATAAATTTACGTAAATAAGAGACTGAAAATATGAAAATTATATACATAACGTTAAGAATTAACCAAGAAAACTGCATAGGATTACGGAGAGCAGTTAGTTACACCATTAAAATAGAAAATTTAAAATTAAAAGGCCACTTTTCAGCCGAGTTATAGATGAATACGTGTTTTTATTGATGAATTCACGTAAATAAGAGACTGAAAATATGAAAATTATATATATAGTTACGTTAGGAATTAACCAAGAAAACTATATAGGATTACAGGGGTCTATTAGTTACACCATTTAAATAGAAAATTTTAAAGCAAAAGGCCAATTTTCAGCCGTGCTATAGATGAATACGTGTTTTTATTGATGAATTCACGTAAATAAGAGACTGAAAATTAAAAATTATATATAAGAGAAAAGAAAACTGTATAGGATTACGGGGGGCAGTTAGTTACACTATTTAAATAGAAAATTTAAAAGGAAAAGGCCACTTTTTGGCCAAGTTATAGATGAATACGTGTTTTTATTGATGAATTCACGTAAATAAGAGACTGATAATTGAAAATTATATATATAACGTTAAGAATTAACCAAGAAAACTGTATAGGATTACGGGGGGCAGTTAGTTACACTATTTAAAAAGAAAATTTAAAAGGAAAAGGCCACTTTTTGGCCAAGTTATAGATGAATACGTGTTTTTATTGATGAATTCACGTAAATAAGAAACTGAAAATATGAAAATTATATATATAATTACGTTAGGAATTAACCAGGAAAACTATATGAGATTACAGGGGGCAATTAGTTACACTATTTAAATAGAAAATTTTAAAGGAAAAGGCCAATTTTCAGCCGTGCTATAGATGAATACGTGTTTTTATTGATGAATTCACGTAAATAAGAGACTGAAAATATGAAAATTATATATATATAACGTTAGGAATCAACCAAGAAAACTGTATAGGATTATGGGGGGCAGATAGTTACACTATTTAAGTAGAAAATTTAAAAGGAAAAGGCCACTTTTCAGCCGAGTTATAGATGAATACCAGTTTTTATTGATAAATTCACGAAAATAAGAGACTGAAAATATGAAAATTATATACATAACGTTAAGAATTAACCAAGAAAACTACATAGGATTACAGGGGGCTATTAGTTACACCATTTAAATAGAAAATTTTAATGGAAAAGGCCAATTTTGAGCCGTGCTATAGATGAATACGTGTTTTTATTGATGAATTCACGTAAATAAGAGACTGAAAATTAAAAATTATATATATAACGTTAAGAATTAACCAAGAAAACTGTATAGGATTACGGGGGGCAGTTAGTTACACTATTTAAATAGAAAATTTAAAAGGAAAAGGCCACGTTTTGCCCAAGTTATAGATGAATACGTGTTTTTATTGATGAATTCACGTAAATAAGAAACTGAAAATATGAAAATTATATATATAATTACGTTAGGAATTAACCAGGAATCCAATATAGGATTACAGGGGGCAGTTAGTTACACTATTTAAATAGAAAATTTTAAAGGAAAAGGCCAATTTTCAGCCGTGCTATAAATGAATACGTGTTTTTATTGATGAATTCACGTAAATAAGAGACGGAAAATATGAAAATTATATATATAACGTTAAGAATTAACCAAGAAATCTAAATAGGATTACGGAGGGCAGTTAGTTATACTATATAAATAGAAAATTTAAAAGGAAAAGGCCACTTTTCAGCCGAGTTATAGATGAATACCAGTTTTTATTGATAAATTTACGTAAATAAGAGACTGAAAATATGAAAATTATATACATAACGTTAAGAATTAACCAAGAAAACTGCATAGGATTACGGAGAGCAGTTAGTTACACCATTAAAATAGAAAATTTAAAATTAAAAGGCCACTTTTCAGCCGAGTTATAGATGAATACGTGTTTTTATTGATGAATTCACGTAAATAAGAGACTGAAAATATGAAAATTATATATATAGTTACGTTAGGAATTAACCAAGAAAACTATATAGGATTACAGGGGTCTATTAGTTACACCATTTAAATAGA
Organism: Parnassius smintheus behrii; assembly: GCA_036936625.1. Taxonomy (NCBI): domain Eukaryota; kingdom Metazoa; phylum Arthropoda; class Insecta; order Lepidoptera; family Papilionidae; genus Parnassius; species Parnassius smintheus. The sequence goes on from JAUPFT010000017.1 coordinate 48,579,807, forward strand.
AAATTTTAAAGCAAAAGGCCAATTTTCAGCCGTGCTATAGATGAATACGTGTTTTTATTGATGAATTCACGTAAATAAGAGACTGAAAATATAAAAATTATATATATAACGTTAGGAATTAACCAAGAAAACTACATGAGGTTACAAGGAGCAATTGGTTACACTATTTAAATAGAAAATTTAAAAGGAAAAGGCCAATTTTCAGCCGTGCTATAGATGAATACGTGTTTTTATTGATGAATTCACGTAAATAAGAGACTGAAAATATGAAAATTATATATATATAACGTTAAGAATCAACCAAGAAAACTGTATAGGATTATGGAGGGCAGATAGTTACACTATTTAAACAGAAAATTTAAATGGAAAAATCCACTTTTCAGCCGAGTTATAGATGAATACCAGTTTTTATTGATAAATTCACGAAAATAAGAGACTGAAAATATGAAAATTATATACATAACGTTAAGAATTAACCAAGAAAACTACATAGGATTACAGGGGGCTATTAGTTACACCATTTAAATAGAAAATTTTAATGGAAAAGGCCAATTTTGAGCCGTGCTATAGATGAATACGTGTTTTTATTGATGAATTCACGTAAATAAGAGACTGAAAATTAAAAATTATATATAAGAGAAAAGAAAACTGTATAGGATTACGGGGGGCAGTTAGTTACACTATTTAGATAGAAAATTTAAAAGGAAAAGGCCACTTTTTGGCCAAGTTATAGATGAATACGTGTTTTTATTGATGAATTCACGTAAATAAGAAACTGAAAATATGAAAATTATATATATAATTACGTTAGGAATTAACCAGGAAAACTATATGAGATTACAGGGGGCAATTAGTTACACTATTTAAATAGAAAATTTTAAAGGAAAAGGCCAATTTTCAGCCGTGCTATAGATGAATACGTGTTTTTATTGATGAATTCACGTAAATAAGAGACTGAAAATATGAAAATTATATATATATAACGTTAGGAATCAACCAAGAAAACTGTATAGGATTATGGGGGGCAGATAGTTACACTATTTAAGTAGAAAATTTAAAAGGAAAAGGCCACTTTTCAGCCGAGTTATAGATGAATACCAGTTTTTATTGATAAATTCACGAAAATAAGAGACTGAAAATATGAAAATTATATACATAACGTTAAGAATTAACCAAGAAAACTACATAGGATTACAGGGGGCTATTAGTTACACCATTTAAATAGAAAATTTTAATGGAAAAGGCCAATTTTGAGCCGTGCTATAGATGAATACGTGTTTTTATTGATGAATTCACGTAAATAAGAGACTGAAAATTAAAAATTATATATATAACGTTAAGAATTAACCAAGAAAACTATATAGGATTACGCGGGGCAGTTAGTTACACTATTTAAATAGAAAATTTAAAAGGAAAAGGCCACTTTTTGGCCAAGTTATAGAAGAATACGTGTTTTTATTGATGAATTCACGTAAATAAGAGACTGAAAATATGAAAATTATATATAATTACGTTAGGAATTAACCAAAAAAACTATATAGGATTACAGGGGGCAATTAGTTACACTATTAAAATAGAAAATTTTAAAGGAAAAGGCCAATTTTCAGCCGTGCTAGAGATGAATACGTGTTTTTATTGATGAATTCACGAAAATAAGAGACGGAAAATATGAAATTTATATATATAACGTTAAGAATTAACCAAGAAAACTAAATAGGATTACGGAGGGCAGTTAGTTACACTATTTAATTAGAAAATTTAAAAGGAAAAGGCCACTTTTCAGCCGAGTTATAGATGAATACCAGTTTTTATTGATAAATTCACGAAAATAAGAGACTGAAAATATGAAAATTATATACATAACGTTAAGAATTAACCAAGAAAACTACAGAGGATTACAGGGGGCTATTAGTTACACCATTTAAATAGAAAATTTTAATGGAAAAGGCCAATTTTGAGCCGTGCTATAGATGAATACGTGTTTTTATTGATGAATTCACGTAAATAAGAGACTGAAAATTGAAAATTATATATATAACGATAAGAATTAACCAAGAAAACTGTATAGGATTACGGGGGGCAGTTAGTTACACTATTTAAATAGAAAATTTAAAAGGAAAAGGCCACTTTTTGGCCAAGTTATAGATGAATACGTGTTTTTATTGATGAATTCACGTAAATAAGAAACTGAAAATATGAAAATTATATATATAATTACGTTAGGAATTAACCAGTAAAACTATATAGGATTACAGGGGGCAATTTGTTACACTATTTAAATAGAAAATTTTAAAGGAAAAGGCCAATTTTCAGCCGTGCTATAGATGAATACGTGTTTTTATTGATGAATTCACGTAAATAAGAGACGGAAAATATGAAATTTATATATATAACGTTAAGAATTAACCAAGAAAACTAAATAGGATTACGGAGGGCAGTTAGTTACACTATTTAATTAGAAAATTTAAAAGGAAAAGGCCACTTTTCAGCCGAGTTATAGATGAATACCAGTTTTTATTGATAAATTCACGTAAATAAAAGACTGAAAATATGAAAATTATGTACATAACGTTAAGAATTAACCAAGAAAACTGTATAGGATTACGAAGAGCAGTTAGTTACACCATTAAAATAGAAAATTTAAAAGGAAAAGGCCACTTTTCAGCCGAGTTATAGATGAATACGTGTTTTTATTGATGAATTCACGTAAATAAGAGACTGAAAATATGAAAATTATATATATAGTTACGTTAGGAATTAACCAATAAAACTATATAGGATTACAGGGGGCTATTAGTTACACCATTTAAATAGAAAATTTTAAAGTAAAAGTCCAATTTTCAGCCGTGCTATAGATGAATACGTGTTTTTATTAATGAATTCACTTAAATAAGAGACTGAAAATATAAAAATTATATATATAACGTTAGGAATTAACCAAGAAAACTACATGAGGTTACAAGGAGCAATTGGTTACACTATATAAATAGAAAATTTAAAAGGAAAAGGCCAATTTTCAGCCGTGCTATAGATGAATACGTGTTTCTATTGATGAATTCACGTAAATAAGAGACTGAAAATATGAAAATTATATATATAATTACTTTATGAATTTACCAAGAAAACTATATAGAATTACAGGGGGCAATTAGTTACACTATTTAAATAGAAAATTTAAAAGGAAAAGGCCACTTTTCAGCCGAGTTGTAGATGAATACGTGTTTTTATTGATGAATTCACGTAAATAAGAGACTGAAAATATGAAAATGATATACATAACGTTAAGAATCAACCAAGAAAACTGTATAGGATTACGGGGGGCAGATAGTTACACTATTAAAATAGAAAGTTTAAAAGGAAAAGGCCACTTTTCAGCCGTGTTATAGATGAATACGTGTTTTTATTGATGAATTCACGTAAATATGAGACTGAAAATATGAAAATTATATATATAATTACGTTAGGAATTAACCAAGAAAACTATATAGGATAACAGGGGGCAATTAGTTACACCATTTAAATAGAAAATTTTAAAGGAAAAGGCCAATATTCAGCAGTGCTATAGATGAATACGTGTTTTTATTGATGAATTCACGTAAATAAGAGACTGAAAATATGAAAATTATATATGTAATTACGTTAGGAATTAACCAAGAAAACTATATAGGATTACAGTAGGCTATTAGTTACACCATTTAAATAGAAAATTTTAAAGGAAAAGGCCAATTTTCAGCCGTGCTATAGATGAATACGAGTTTTTATTGATGAATTCACGTAACTAAGAGACTGAAAATATGAAAATTACATATATAACGTTAAGAATTAACCAAGATAACTATATAGGGTTACAAGGAGCAATTGGTTACACTATTTAAATAGAAAATTTAAAAGGAAAAGGCCAATTTTCAGCCGTGCTATTGATGAATACCTAATTTTATTGATGAATTCACGTAAATAAGAGACTGAAAATATGAAAATTATATATATAACGTTAAGAATTAACCAAGAAAACTGTAAAGGATGACGAGGGGCAGTTAGTTACACTATTTAAATAGAAAATTCAAAAGGAAAAGGCCACTTTTCAGCCGAGTTATAGATGAATACCTGTTTTTATTGATGAATTCACGTAAATAAGAGACTGAAAATATGAAAATTATATATATAGTTACGTTAGGAATTAACCAAGAAAACTATATAGGATTACAGGGGGCTATTAGTTACACTATATAAATAGAAAATTTAAAAGAAAAAGGCCAATTTTCAGCCGTGCTATAGATGAATACGTATTTTTATTGATGAATTCACGTAAATAAGAGATTGAAAATATGAAAATTATATATATATAACGTTAGGAAGTAACCATTGAAAATTATATATATAACGTTAAGAATTAACCAAGAAAACTGTATAGGATTACGGAGGGCAGTTAGTTACACTATTTAAATAGAAAATTTAAAAGGAAAAGGCCACTTTTCAGCCGAGTTATAGATGAATACCAGTTTTTATTGATAAATTCACGAAAATAAGAGACTGAAAATATGAAAATTATATACATAACTTTAAGAATTAACCAAGAAAACTGTATAGGATTACAGGGGGCTATTAGTTACACCATTTAAATAGAAAATTTTAAAGGAAAAGGCCAATTTTCAGCCGTGCTATAGATGAATACGTGTTTTTATTGATGAATTCACGTAAATAAGAGACTGATAATTGAAAATTATATATATAACGTTAAGAATTAACCAAGAAAACTGTATAGGATTACGGGGGGCAGTTAGTTACACTATTTAAATAGAAAATTTAAAAGGAAAAGGCCACTTTTTGCCCAAGTTATAGATGAATACGTGTTTTTATTGATGAATTCACGTGAATTAACGTCACGGACGCCCGTCCTGAGATACGTAGTTAGTGAGTCGGAAGAGTTTATGTAAATTTAAAATTATTTGGACGTTGTTTAAGTTAGAATTTTTGTGCAAAAGTTAAACATCTGTGTACTGCGAACCTTATATGGTGTGGATACATTAGAGTGTTTAGTGATTAGTGAATAAATAGTAAAAAAACAACATTTACATATTAAAAACATTTTATTTTTAAATGTCATCGAATAAAATTTAATAACATAATACCGTCATATAGTACTGATAAACACAGCTCCATCTCACGCTTCCGTTGTGTACTAATAAATCAACGCATAATTTTGCTTTATCAACTACTCGTATTAAAACTTATTGATCATGGCAGTTAAGTGCAGTGCGTGCGGTAAATACATGTCTCCGCAAGATGGCGCTAATGTTACTTGTACAAAGTGCAATAAACAGCTACATCGTGCGTGTGTAAGCATCCCAGTGGGCGCTTCACTAATGCCATCCTGGGCTTGCCCTGAATGCAAATTAAAAGAAAAACGTTGCAACAAGGACACAACGCCGATAAAACCCGCAACAATTACTGTTGCTAATTCGAGTGAGGTTTCAAACCTCGGAGAGGAATTGCGATGTTTCCGAGAAGAAATGCGACAAACCCGCGAAGAATTTCGGGCATTCAGAGAAGAACTTCAGGACATAAGAAACCTTGTCAGCAAATGCGATGCTCGTTTAGATAAGCTCGAGAACACGGTCCAAACTATCCTGGAATCACAAGAGCAATATGGCTCTCAAGGATTCAAAATTGAAATCCTAAAACTCGAGTCGACCGTCAATAACCTGCAAGCCGACTTAAACGATAGGGATCAGGAGTTGCTTGCAAATGACGTCGAATTAAGTGGCATTCCAGAAGAGAGTGGGGAGAACCCAACACACTTGGTTCTATCAGTTGTGACCAAGCTTGGTGTTCATTTGGAGGAAAAGGAACTGGTCCATTGTATGCGAGTGGGGGTCGGCCGCCAGGATGCCACGTCTCGTCCGCGGCCCATCGCTGTGCGGCTGGCGCGGCGCGACGTCCGTAACGACGTGCTGCGCGCTTCCCGCGTCCGCCGGTCACTAACAACCGAGGCTATAGGTCTTAAGTCCGCACCGTGCAATATCTATATAAACGAACGACTGACTAAAACAAATAGGCAGTTGTTTCGCATGGCACGCGAGACAGGCCGCAAGCAGGGATGGCGATATGTTTGGACGAAGGGAGGCCGAATTTTTGCACGTCGGGAAGCAGGAGCTCCAATAAATCGCATTCGCTTCAACGCGGATATTGCTAAGGTTTTTGGGTCCGAATTTGTTCGATCACCATAACTGTCTCTCAGTTTACCTACAAAAATGAATTAGTGTTTTTAATTTCTTTATTTAATTTTGTAACTATTTACTATCGTCAAGTGTTTTGTGGGTACTCGTATATACCCATAGTTAATAATAAGATTTATTTACAACTTCGAAATAATACGAAATCCCATTTAAAAAAATATATAGTTGGGCCAAGTTATCGTAATAAGCTATTTGTATTTCCATTTACAGTCATAAAATATTTGCTACCCATATACATTATATGTTATAGTCTTTTGAATTTTATTAGTGCATCATTTGTTATTAACTGTTTACCAAACAAAGTAAATTTTTTTTTACATTACTCAGACTTTATAAAGCTTGAAGCTCATTGTTGTTGTTATTATGTGTGTAGTAGGACAATGTCTACAGGGCCGATACGTATGTATATTTATGTTACTTCCTTTATAAGCTTAATAGGCATTAGTTATTTAAATGTAAGAAAATATGTATATCCCCTAAATCCTACCCGTTATAATTATTTGCTAAATTCAGTTAACATTCTTATGATATCACAAAACTACAACAACATAAATAGAGTAATGAAACAAGCTCAGAGTAGGAACAATTATTGTGAGTATTACTCTGATATGTGTTGGTCAAAGATGTCAATTGTGAATATACTTTTATATCATACAACATGACAAGTAATCTTAAGTTAGGGCTTTTAAATGTAGGTTCACTAGGTACAGGCCATGAAGAACTAGTAGTAGCTATAGATCGCCACGCTGTCGATTTAATGGCGATTAACGAAACTTGGTTGCATGAGGGTGAGGAAGCGCGCGCACCCACGGTGCCAGGATACCGGTTACGTCACATTCCCCGACCGACCAATGTGCGCTCGCGAGGTGGCGGAGTTGGCTTCTACATACGGCAGGGTCTAGCTGTTAGAACGTTACCTCATCCTTCGACTCCGCTTGTAGAACAGATGTGGCTTGCTCTAACTATTAACGGTACTAAGATCGCGATTGGTACTGCCTATAGACCACCATGGTTAAACGTAGACACATTTTTCGATGCTTTGTCTGAAACTATCGGGACTCTTGCATGGTGCAATTATATAATCTTGTTAGGGGACTTTAATATAAATGTATTGAATACCGCGGATAGTAATTATAAAAAACTTAGAGAATTCTTACAGTGCTACAAACTGAGCCAATGTGTAACTGAACCAACTCATTTCACCGATCATAGTCAAACCTTAATAGATATAGTTTGTACAGACATCCAGCAATACAATATTTTAGTTAATCACATACCCGATCTGAGTAGCCATGCATTTATTTGTTGTGAAATTAATTTCAAAAAGCCCAAGCAAAAACCAATTATAATATCACGCAGAGACTTACATTCCATTGATGTCGAACAGTTTCAATTAGATCTAAAGTCGATGAACTGGGAAACCATCAACACCCTGAATGACGTTAATGATATGGTATTTCTTTTTAACACAATGATGTTAACCATATTTGATATTCATGCGCCTCTTTGCACAAAAACTGTAAGACATTTACAATATCCCTGGATCACTTATAATATAAAAAAAATTATGAAACTCCGGGATGAAGCTGGTTTAGTAGCACGTAAATCTGGTTCAGAGATACATAAGAACTATTATAAGGAACTAAAAAAATACTGTATTGAGGCGCTTCGCAAAGAAAAACAGGCATACTATGACTACTATATCAACAATACTAAAAGAGATCCTAAAGCCATATGGTCACACATAAAAAAAAATGTAAGGTTAAAAAGTAAACCAGAACTACCGTATCATATTTTTAATGATCCCAATTTAATTAATACCAGCTTTTTAAATGTTCCTGGACATGATCAAATACTCACTTCTAACACGTCTTTCTTTGAATCTCATATAAAAGTTTCAAGTAAATTTAAGCTAAAGACAGTACAGGAAATTGATATTTTAAAAATAGTACAGTCATTAAAATCAAATGCGGTTGGCGTAGATGGCATATCCCTTAATATGCTCGAAATGTCAATACCTAACACAATATCTGTTATAACAAATATAATTAACAAATCTATAGAAACCTATACATATCCCACAGAATGGCAACACGCTTTGGTCAGACCTATTCCTAAAAACGCAAATCCAACTAACATGAAGGACATCCGCCCGATCAGCATATTGCCCTGTGTGTCAAAGATTTTAGAGAAGGTTGTGGTCGAGCAGCTAAGAAAGTATTTGGAAACAAACGAAATACTCCCTAGTTTACAATCGGGTTTTAGGCAACATTATAGTACAACTACCGCTCTGATTAAAGTAATCGATGATATTCTGTCGGACCAGGACTCTGGAAAAGGCACAATATTAGTTCTACTAGACTTTTCTAGAGCATTTGACTGCTTGAATGTACCATTACTTTTGTCAAAATTGCACTATTATGGTTTCGACGTAACTGCGGTGAAATGGTTTGAGAGCTACTTTAAATATCGCGCACAGCGAGTGGAAATTTCTGACCATAGAGGGTTGCCGCTAGTTTCCGATTTCAAGGTTGTGAAACAAGGTGTACCTCAAGGCTCAATTTTAGGACCACTTTTGTTTGCTATGTACTGTGCAGATATGATAGATATCATCAAACATTGTAGATATCATATGTACGCTGATGACACACAGATTTACATATCATGTAACCCTGAGGAAACTCAATCAGCAATAAACAAATTAAACAAAGATTTAGAAGGCATTGCTGATTGGTCAAAATCGAATGCTCTTGTTTTAAACGGAAATAAGTCAAAGTATATGATTCTAGGAACGGCTAAGCAAATTCAAAACATTGCGAAACAACGGCTTCATGTCACCATAAAAGGGGAACAAATTGAGCGTGTGACTGAAACTCGCAATTTAGGTCTGCTTATGGATGATCGTTTGCGCTTCGAGAATCACATACTTAATACTGCTAGAAATTGCTTCTACAGACTTAAAGTCCTGTATCAAATTAGAAATTTCCTGAGCACAGATATTCGAATAAGGCTCTGTGACTCATTAATTCTTTCTAAATTTAATTACATGGATGTAGTTTATGGTCCTCGTCTATTAATACGTAGTCAAAAACTCATTCAGCGAGTTCAGAATGCTTGTGCAAGATTTTGCTTCGGGATACCGCCACGCACTCACGTTACGCCGTACATCAACGAAGGGAACATTTTAAAAATGAAATATCGTCGTCACTTTCATTTAGCAACACTACTGTTTGGTATAATTAAATATAATATGCCACCTTATCTCTTCCAAAAGTTAGTATGGTCGCGCGACGTAAATTCAAAAATAACTCGTGCGTCGACTTATTCTCTCGCCGTGCCATTCCATCGCACCGCTGCTTTTCGTGGGAGCTTTAGGTACGCTGCCTCAAAGTGTTGGAACGACCTGCCGCCACCGCTTCGTAGCCTGAAAACTATTAAAACCTTTAAAGAAAAATATAAAAACTATCTTATTTCAACTCAGAAGAACATAGGCTGAAGCGTACTACTCACCAAAATGGGTACTGGCACATAGCACAGGCGGACAAGGTCGCAACTAATAAAGTTGAGTGATGATAATATAACCTTAAATTGGATACTGTTCGGATAGTTCCACCGACCGTAGGCTAAAAAAAAAAAAGTGTAATTTAGTGTCGTCAATCAATAACTGAGGTAATTTATGTATAAGTTTTAGAAATAAGTGTTAAAATATACATATATTAATATAAGAAAACAAATACAACGTAATAATAACTTTTGAAATAATGTAACATATTAATTAATAAAGTTAAGAGCACACTGGTAACAAAATTTTTGAAAATAAAAATAAAGTGCATGTATAATAAGCACATGTACATACCATTGTTTGGTTTGAAATCAATAATTTCAGCATAGTTAGACGGATTGGTTTTAGAATATTATTATGTATCACTCGCGGACGTCCGTACGTTATTATCAGTTCGGGCCCACTGAAAACCAGCGCTGTTGCTCCGGCGACAGCATAGGCTGAGTGAGGTCCGTTTGTATGACTCGCCACGACATACTCGTACAATATGAGAAACGATTCTTTTTGTCTTTCTATTTTTTTTTTTTTAAATTATAATCTATAAGTATTAATACTTTTAAATTGTTTTATCCGTCAAATTGTTGTTTTGTTTCCTATTTTTATTTTTGTTTGTTATAATGTTTATAATTGATGTATCAAAATTTAAGTGCCTACTGATGTTTGTGGCGTGCTGCAATAAATCTTTCTTTCTTTCTTTCTTTCTTTCTAAATAAGAAACTGAAAATATGAAAATTATATATATAATTACGTTAGGAATTAACCAGGAATCCAATATAGGATTACAGAAGGCAGTTAGTTACACTATTTAAATAGAAAATTTTAAAGGAAAAGGCCAATTTTCAGCCGTGCTATAAATGAATACGTGTTTTTATTGATGAATTCACGTAAATAAGAGACGGAAAATATGAAAATTATATATATAACGTTAAGAATTAACCAAGAAATCTAAATAGGATTACGGAGGGCAGTTAGTTATACTATATAAATAGAAAATTTAAAAGGAAAAGGCCACTTTTCAGCCGAGTTATAGATGAATACCAGTTTTTATTGATAAATTTACGTAAATAAGAGACTGAAAATATGAAAATTATATACATAACGTTAAGAATTAACCAAGAAAACTGTATAGGATTACAGGGGGCTATTAGTTACACCATTTAAATAGAAAATTTTAAAGGAAAAGGCCAATTTTCAGCCGTGCTATAGATGAATACGTGTTTTTATTGATGAATTCACGTAAATAAGAGACTGATAATTGAAAATTATATATATAACGTTAAGAATTAACCAAGAAAACTGTATAGGATTACGGGGGGCAGTTAGTTACACTATTTAAATAGAAAATTTAAAAGGAAAAAGCCACTTTTTGCCCAAGTTATAGATGAATACGTGTTTTTATTGATGAATTCACGTAAATAAGAGACTGAAAATATGAAAATTATATATGTAATTACGTTAGGAATTAACCAAGAAAACTATATAGAATAAAAGGGGGCTATTAGTTACACAATTTAAATAGAAAATTTTAAAGGAAAAGGCCAATTTTCAGCCAAGTTATGGATGAATACCAGTTTTTATTGATGAATTCACGTAAGTAAGAAACTGAAAATATGAAAATTATATACATAACGTTAAGAATTAACCAAGAAAACTGTATAGGATTACGGAAAGCAGTTAGTTACACCATTAAAATAGAAAATTTAAAAGGAAAAGGCCACTTTTCAGCCGAGTTATAGATGAATACGTGTTTTTATTGATGAATTCACGTAAATAAGAGACTGAAAATATGAAAATTATATATGTAATTACGTTAGGAATTAACCAAGAAAACTATAAAGAATTACAGGGGGCTATTAGTTACACAATTTACATAGAAAATTTTAAAGAAAAAGGCCAATTTTCAGCCAAGTTATAGATGAATACCAGTTTTTATTGATGAATTCACGTAAGTAAGAAACTGAAAATATGAAAATTATATACATAACGTTAAGAATTAACCAAGAAAACTGTATAGGATTACGGAGAGCAGTTAGTTACACTATTAAAATAGAAAATTTAAAAGGAAAAGGCCACTTTTCAGCCGAGTTATAGATGAATACCTGTTTTTATTGATGAATTCACGTAAATAAGAGACTGAAAATATGAAAATTATATATATAATGTTAGGAATTAACCAAGAAAACTATATAGAATTACGGGGATATATTAGTTACACTATATAAATAGGAAATTTAAAAGAAAAAGGCCTATTTTCGGCCGTGCTATAGATGAATACGTGTTTTTATTGATGAATTTAAGTAAGAAATAGACTGAAAATATGAAAATTAAATATATAACGTTACGAATTTACTAAGAAAACTACAAGGAAATGTGGGGAGCAACTAACTTTAAAATTTAAAGTTGATTTGAACGAAATATACCAATTTTTAGAAAAGTTATTATCGAATTTATAGTTGAATTTATGTCATTGTATTGATTGACCACTATACCTCGGTTTAGGTAAATAGTGATTTTTTCCAGTTTGTATGTTTTCTAAAGCAAATAAGAGTGCAGATGGTAGTTTCTACACTATACAGACCTAATAAAATCAAAATAAGCGAAAGAAATGAAGATTTGAAAAATTTTAAAAATTTTAGGAAATTACGATTGTGGGAAAACGAATTATGTGGAAATCAATATTTTAGCGGTAGAAATTTATTATAAAAACTATAGATAAATACGAGGGGCGGTTAAATACACTATTAACAAAGAAAATTTGAACGGAAAAGGCCACTTTTCACCCGAGTTATAGATGAATACCAGTTTTTATTGATAAATTCACGAAAATAAGAGACTGAAAATATGAAAATTATATACATAACGTTAAGAATCAACCAAGAAAACTACATAGGATTACAGGGGGCTATTAGTTACACCATTTAAATAGAAAATTTTAATGGAAAAGGCCAATTTTGAGCCGTGCTATAGATGAATACGTGTTTTTATTGATGAATTCACGTAAATAAGAGACTGAAAATTGAAAATTATATATATAACGTTAAGAATTAACCAAGAAAACTGTATAGGATTACGGGGAGCAGTTAGTTACACTATTTAAATAGAAAATTTAAAAGGAAAAGGCCACTTTTTGGCCAAGTTATAGATGAATACGTGTTTTTATTGATGAATTCACGTAAATAAGAAACTGAAAATATGAAAATTATATATATAATTACGTTAGGAATTAACCAGTAAAACTATAAAGGATTACAGGGGGCAATTAGTTACACTATTTAAATAGAAAATTTTAAAGGAAAAGGCCAATTTTCAGACGTGCTATAGATGAATACGTGTTTTTATTGATGAATTCACGTAAATAAGAGACGGAAAATATGAAAATTATATATATAACGTTAAGAATTAACCAAGAAAACTAAATAGGATTACGGAGGGCAGTTAGTTACACTATTTAAATAGAAAATTTAAAAGGAAAAGGCCACTTTTCAGCCGAGTTATAGATGAATACGTGTTTTTATTGATGAATTCACGTAAATATGAGACTGAAAATATGAAAATTATATATATAATTACGTTAGGAATTAACCAAGAAAACTATATAGGATTACAGGGGGCAATTAGTTACACCATTTAAATAGAAAATTTTAAAGGAAAAGGCCAATTTTCAGCCGTGCTATAGATGAATACGTGTTTTATTGATGAATTCACGTAAATAAGAGACTGAAAATATGAAAATTGTATATGTAATTACGTTAGGAATTAACCAAGAAAACTATATAGGATTACAGTAGGCTATTAGTTACACCATTTAAATAGAAAATTTTAAAGGAAAAGGCCAATTTTCAGCCGTGCTATAGATGAATACGTGTTTTTATTGATGAATTCACGTAAATAAGAGACTGAAAATATGAAAATTATATATGTAATTACGTTAGGAATTAACCAAGAAAACTATATAGGATTACAGTAGGCTATTAGTTACACCATTTAAATAGAAAATTTAAAAGGAAAAGGCCAATTTTCAGCCGTGCTATAGATGAATACGTGTTTTTATTGATGAATTCACGTAACTAAGAGACTGAAAATATGAAAATTACATATATAACGTTAAGAATTAACCAAGATAACTATATAGGGTTACAAGGAGCAATTGGTTACACTATTTAAATAGAAAATTTAAAAGGAAAAGGCCAATTTTCAGCCGTGCTATTGATGAATACCTAATTTTATTGATAAATTCACGTAAATAAGAGACTGAAAATATGAAAATTATATAAATAACGTTAAGAATTAACCAAGAAAACTGTATAGGATTACGGAGGGCAGTTAGTTACACTATTTAAATAGAAAATTTAAAAGGAAAAGGCCACTTTTCAGCCGAGTTATAGATGAATACCAGTTTTTATTGATAAATTCACGAAAACAAGAGACTGAAAATATGAAAATTATATACATAACGTTAAGAATTAACCAAGAAAACTGTATAGGATTACAGGGGGCTATTAGTTACACCATTTAAATAGAAAATTTTAAAGGAAAAGGCCTATTTTCAGCCGTGCTATAGATGAATACGTGCTTTTATTGATGAATTCACGTAAATAAGAGACTGATAATTGAAAATTATATATATAACGTTAAGAATTAACCAAGAAAACTGTATAGGATTACGGGGGGCAGTTAGTTACACTATTTAAAAAGAAAATTTAAAAGGAAAAGGCCACTTTTTGGCCAAGTTATAGATGAATACGTGTTTTTATTGATGAATTCACGTAAATAAGAAACTGAAAATATGAAAATTATATATATAATTACGTTAGGAATTAACCAGGAAAACAATATAGTATTACAGGGGGCAGTTAGTTACACTATTTAAATAGAAAATTTTAAAGGAAAAGGCCAATTTTCAGCCGTGCTATAGATGAATACGTGTTTTTATTGATGAATTCACGTAAATAAGAGACGGAAAATATGAAAATTATGTATATAACGTTAAGAATTAACCAAGAAATCTAAATAGGATTACGGAGGGCAGTTAGTTACACTATATAAATAGAAAATTTAAAAGGAAAAGGCCACTTTTCAGCCGAGTTATAGATGAATACCAGTTTTTATTGATAAATTTACGTAAATAAGAGACTGAAAATATGAAAATTATATACATAACGTTAAGAATTAACCAAGAAAACTGCATAGGATTACGGAGAGCAGTTAGTTACACCATTAAAATAGAAAACTTAAAATTAAAAGGCCACTTTTCAGCCGAGTTATAGATGAACACGTGTTTTTATTGATGAATTCACGTAAATAAGAGACTGAAAATATGAAAATTATATATATAGTTACGTTAGGAATTAACCAAGAAAACTATATAGGATTACAGGAGTCTATTAGTTACACCATTTAAATAGAAAATTTTAAAGCAAAAGGCCAATTTTCAGCCGTGCTATAGATGAATACGTGTTTTTATTGATGAATTCACGTAAATAAGAGACTGAAAATATGAAAATTATATATGTAATTACGTTAGGAATTAACCAAGAAAACTATATAGGATTACAGTAGGCTATTAGTTACACCATTTAAATAGAAAATTTAAAAGGAAAAGGCCAATTTTCAGCCGTGCTATAGATGAATACGTGTTTTTATTGATGAATTCACGTAACTAAGAGACTGAAAATATGAAAATTACATATATAACGTTAAGAATTAACCAAGATAACTATATAGGGTTACAAGGAGCAATTGGTTACACTATTTAAATAGAAAATTTAAAAGGAAAAGGCCAATTTTCAGCCGTGCTATTGATGAATACCTAATTTTATTGATAAATTCACGTAAATAAGAGACTGAAAATATGAAAATTATATATATAACGTTAAGAATTAACCAAGAAAACTGTATAGGATTACGGAGGGCAGTTAGTTACACTATTTAAATAGAAAATTTAAAAGGAAAAGGCCACTTTTCAGCCGAGTTATAGATGAATACCAGTTTTTATTGATAAATTCACGAAAACAAGAGACTGAAAATATGAAAATTATATACATAACGTTAAGAATTAACCAAGAAAACTGTATAGGATTACAGGGGGCTATTAGTTACACCATTTAAATAGAAAATTTTAAAGGAAAAGGCCTATTTTCAGCCGTGCTATAGATGAATACGTGCTTTTATTGATGAATTCACGTAAATAAGAGACTGATAATTGAAAATTATATACATAACGTTAAGAATTAACCAAGAAAACTGCATAGGATTACGGAGAGCAGTTAGTTACACCATTAAAATAGAAAACTTAAAATTAAAAGGCCACTTTTCAGCCGAGTTATAGATGAACACGTGTTTTTATTGATGAATTCACGTAAATAAGAGACTGAAAATATGAAAATTATATATATAGTTACGTTAGGAATTAACCAAGAAAACTATATACGATTACAGGAGTCTATTAGTTACACCATTTAAATAGAAAATTTTAAAGCAAAAGGCCAATTTTCAGCCGTGCTATAGATGAATACGTGTTTTTATTGATGAATTCACGTAAATAAGAGACTGAAAATATGAAAATTATATATGTAATTACGTTAGGAATTAACCAAGAAAACTATATAGGATTACAGTAGGCTATTAGTTACACCATTTAAATAGAAAATTTAAAAGGAAAAGGCCAATTTTCAGCCGTGCTATAGATGAATACGTGTTTTTATTGATGAATTCACGTAACTAAGAGACTGAAAATATGAAAATTACATATATAACGTTAAGAATTAACCAAGATAACTATATAGGGTTACAAGGAGCAATTGGTTACACTATTTAAATAGAAAATTTAAAAGGAAAAGGCCAATTTTCAGCCGTGCTATTGATGAATACCTAATTTTATTGATAAATTCACGTAAATAAGAGACTGAAAATATGAAAATTATATATATAACGTTAAGAATTAACCAAGAAAACTGTATAGGATTACGGAGGGCAGTTAGTTACACTATTTAAATAGAAAATTTAAAAGGAAAAGGCCACTTTTCAGCCGAGTTATAGATGAATACCAGTTTTTATTGATAAATTCACGAAAACAAGAGACTGAAAATATGAAAATTATATACATAACGTTAAGAATTAACCAAGAAAACTGTATAGGATTACAGGGGGCTATTAGTTACACCATTTAAATAGAAAATTTTAAAGGAAAAGGCCTATTTTCAGCCGTGCTATAGATGAATACGTGCTTTTATTGATGAATTCACGTAAATAAGAGACTGATAATTGAAAATTATATATATAACGTTAAGAATTAACCAAGAAAACTGTATAGGATTACGGGGGGCAGTTAGTTACACTATTTAAAAAGAAAATTTAAAAGGAAAAGGCCACTTTTTGGCCAAGTTATAGATGAATACGTGTTTTTATTGATGAATTCACGTAAATAAGAAACTGAAAATATGAAAATTATATATATAATTACGTTAGGAATTAACCAGGAAAACAATATAGTATTACAGGGGGCAGTTAGTTACACTATTTAAATAGAAAATTTTAAAGGAAAAGGCCAATTTTCAGCCGTGCTATAGATGAATACGTGTTTTTATTGATGAATTCACGTAAATAAGAGACGGAAAATATGAAAATTATATATATAACGTTAAGAATTAACCAAGAAATCTAAATAGGATTACGGAGGGCAGTTAGTTACACTATATAAATAGAAAATTTAAAAGGAATAGGCCACTTTTCAGCCGAGTTATAGATGAATACCAGTTTTTATTGATAAATTTACGTAAATAAGAGACTGAAAATATGAAAATTATATACATAACGTTAAGAATTAACCAAGAAAACTGCATAGGATTACGGAGAGCAGTTAGTTACACCATTAAAATAGAAAACTTAAAATTAAAAGGCCACTTTTCAGCCGAGTTATAGATGAACACGTGTTTTTATTGATGAATTCACGTAAATAAGAGACTGAAAATATGAAAATTATATATATAGTTACGTTAGGAATTAACCAAGAAAACTATATAGGATTACAGGAGTCTATTAGTTACACCATTTAAATAGAAAATTTTAAAGCAAAAGGCCAATTTTCAGCCGTGCTATAGATGAATACGTGTTTTTATTGATGAATTCACGTAAATAAGAGACTGAAAATATAAAAATTATATATATAACGTTAGGAATTAACCAAGAAAACTACATGAGGTTACAAGGAGCAATTGGTTACACTATTTAAATAGAAAATTTAAAAGGAAAAGGCCAATTTTCAGCCGTGCTATAGATGAATACGTGTTTTTATTGATGAATTCACGTAAATAAGAGACTGAAAATATGAAAATTATATATATATAACGTTAAGAATCAACCAAGAAAACTGTATAAGATTATGGAGGGCAGATAGTTACACTATTTAAACAGAAAATTTAAATGGAAAAGGCCACTTTTCAGCCGAGTTATAGATGAATACCAGTTTTTATTGATAAATTCACGAAAATAAGAGACTGAAAATATGAAAATTATATACATAACGTTAAGAATTAACCAAGAAAACTACATAGGATTACAGGGGGCTATTAGTTACACCATTTAAATAGAAAATTTTAATGGAAAAGGCCAATTTTGAGCCGTGCTATAGATGAATACGTGTTTTTATTGATGAATTCACGTAAATAAGAGACTGAAAATTAAAAATTATATATAAGAGAAAAGAAAACTGTATAGGATTACGGGGGGCAGTTAGTTACACTATTTAAATAGAAAATTTAAAAGGAAAAGGCCACTTTTTGGCCAAGTTATAGATGAATCCTTGTTTTTATTGATGAATTCATGTAAATAAGAAACTGAAAATATGAAAATTATATATATAATTACGTTAGGAATTAACCAGGAAAACTATATGAGATTACAGGGGGCAATTAGTTACACTATTTAAATAGAAAATTTTAAAGGAACAGGCCAATTTTCAGCCGTGCTATAGATGAATACGTGTTTTTATTGATGAATTCACGTAAATAAGAGACTGAAAATATGAAAATTATATATATATAACGTTAAGAATCAACCAAGAAAACTGTATAGGATTATGGGGGGCAGATAGTTACACTATTTAAGTAGAAAATTTAAAAGGAAAAGGCCACTTTTCAGCCGAGTTATAGATGAATACCAGTTTTTATTGATAAATTCACGTAAATAAGAGACTGAAAATATGAAAATTATATACATAACGTTAAGAATTAACCAAGAAAACTGTATAGGATTACAGGGGGCTATTAGTTACACCATTTAAATAGAAAATTTTAAAGGAAAAGGCCTATTTTCAGCCGTGCTATAGATGAATACGTGCTTTTATTGATGAATTCACGTAAATAAGAGACTGATAATTGAAAATTATATATATAACGTTAAGAATTAACCAAGAAAACTGTATAGGATTACGGGGAGCAGTTAGTTACACTATTTAAAAAGAAAATTTAAAAGGAAAAGGCCACTTTTTGGCCAAGTTATAGATGAATACGTGTTTTTATTGATGAATTCACGTAAATAAGAAACTGAAAATATGAAAATTATATATATAATTACGTTAGGAATTAACCAGGAAAACAATATAGTATTACAGGGGGCAGTTAGTTACACTATTTAAATAGAAAATTTTAAAGGAAAAGGCCAATTTTCAGCCGTGCTATAAATGAATACGTGTTTTTATTGATGAATTCACGTAAATAAGAGACGGAAAATATGAAAATTATATATATAACGTTAAGAATTAACCAAGAAATCTAAATAGGATTACGGAGGGCAGTTAGTTACACTTTATAAATAGAAAATTTAAAAGGAAAAGGCCACTTTTCAGCCGAGTTATAGATGAATACCAGTTTTTATTGATAAATTTACGTAAATAAGAGACTGAAAATATGAAAATTATATACATAACGTTAAGAATTAACCAAGAAAACTGCATAGGATTACGGAGAGCAGTTAGTTACACCATTAAAATAGAAAACTTAAAATTAAAAGGCCACTTTTCAGCCGAGTTATAGATGAACACGTGTTTTTATTGATGAATTCACGTAAATAAGAGACTGAAAATATGAAAATTATATATATAGTTACGTTAGGAATTAACCAAGAAAACTATATAGGATTACAGGGGTCTATTAGTTACACCATTTAAATAGAAAATTTTAAAGCAAAAGGCCAATTTTCAGCCGTGTTATAGATGAATACGTGTTTTTATTGATGAATTCACGTAAATAAGAGACTGAAAATATAAAAATTATATATATAACGTTAGGAATTAACCAAGAAAACTACATGAGGTTACAAGGAGCAATTGGTTACACTATTTAAATAGAAAATTTAAAAGGAAAAGGCCAATTTTCAGCCGTCCTATAGATGAATACGTGTTTTTATTGATGAATTCACGTAAATAAGAGACTGAAAATATGAAAATTATATATATATATAACGTTAAGAATCAACCAAGAAAACTGTATAGGATTATGGAGGGCAGATAGTTACACTATTTAAACAGAAAATTTAAATGGAAAAGGCCACTTTTCAGCCGAGTTATAGATGAATACCAGTTTTTATTGATAAATTCACGAAAATAAGAGACTGAAAATATGAAAATTATATACATAACGTTAAGAATTAACCAAGAAAACTACATAGGATTACAAGGGGCTATTACTTACACCATTTAAATAGAAAATTTTAATGAAAAAGGCCAATTTTGAGCCGTGCTATAGATGAATACGTGTTTTTATTGATGAATTCACGTAAATAAGAGACTGAAAATTAAAAATTATATATATAACGTTAAGAATTAACCAAGAAAACTATATAGGATTACGGGGGGCAGTTAGTTACACTATTTAAATAGAAAATTTAAAAGGAAAAGGCCACTTTTTGGCCAAGTTATAGATGAATACGTGTTTTTATTGATGAATTCACGTAAATAAGAAACTGAAAATATGAAAATTATATATATAATTACGTTAGGAATTAACCAGGAAAACTATATAGGATTACAAGGGGCAATTAGTTACACTATTAAAATAGAAAATTTTAAAGGAAAAGGCCAATTTTCAGCCGTGCTATAGATAATTACGTGTTTTTATTGATGAATTCACGTAAATAAGAGACTGAAAATATGAAAATTATATACATAACGTTAAGAATTAACCAAGAAAACTACATAGGATTACAGAGGGCTATTAGTTACACCATTTAAATAGAAAATTTTAAAGGAAAAGGCCAATTTTCAGCCGTGCTATAGATGAATACGTGTTTTTATTGATGAATTCACGTAAATAAGAGACTGAAAATATGAAAATTACATATATAACGTTAAGAATCAACCAAGAAAACTGTATAGGATTATGGGGGGCAGATAGTTACACTATTTAAGTAGAAAATTTAAAAGGAAAAGGCCACTTTTCAGCCGAGTTATAGATGAATACCAGTTTTTATTGATAAATTCACGAAAATAAGAGACTGAAAATATGAAAATTATATACATAACGTTAAGAATTAACCAAGAAAACTACATAGGATTACAAGGGGCTATTACTTACACCATTTAAATAGAAAATTTTAATGAAAAAGGCCAATTTTGAGCCGTGCTATAGATGAATACGTGTTTTTATTGATGAATTCACGTAAATAAGAGACTGAAAATTAAAAATTATATATATAACGTTAAGAATTAACCAAGAAAACTATATAGGATTACGGGGGGCAGTTAGTTACACTATTTAAATAGAAAATTTAAAAGGAAAAGGCCACTTTTTGGCCAAGTTATAGATGAATACGTGTTTTTATTGATGAATTCACGTAAATAAGAAACTGAAAATATGAAAATTATATATATAATTACGTTAGGAATTAACCAGGAAAACTATATAGGATTACAAGGGGCAATTAGTTACACTATTTAAATAGAAAATTTTAAAGGAAAAGGCCAATTTTCAGCCGTGCTATAGATAATTACGTGTTTTTATTGATGAATTCACGTAAATAAGAGACTGAAAATATGAAAATTATATACATAACGTTAAGAATTAACCAAGAAAACTACATAGGATTACAGAGGGCTATTAGTTACACCATTTAAATAGAAAATTTTAAAGGAAAAGGCCAATTTTCAGCCGTGATATTGATGAATACCTAATTTTATTGATGAATTCACGTAAATAAGAGACTGAAAATATGAAAATTATATATATAACGTTAGGAATTAACCAAGAAAACTACATGAGGTTACAAGGAGCAATTGGTTACACTATTTAAATAGAAAATTTAAAAGGAAAAGGCCAATTTTCAGCCGTGCTATAGATGAATACGTGTTTTTATTGATGAATTCACGTAAATAAGAGACTGAAAATATGAAAATTATATATATATATATAACGTTAAGAATCAACCAAGAAAACTGTATAGGATTATGGAGGGCAGATAGTTACACTATTTAAACAGAAAATTTAAATGGAAAAGGCCACTTTTCAGCCGAGTTATAGATGAATACCAGTTTTTATTGATAAATTCACGAAAATAAGAGACTGAAAATATGAAAATTATATACATAACGTTAAGAATTAACCAAGAAAACTACATAGGATTACAAGGGGCTATTACTTACACCATTTAAATAGAAAATTTTAATGAAAAAGGCCAATTTTGAGCCGTGCTATAGATGAATACGTGTTTTTATTGATGAATTCACGTAAATAAGAGACTGAAAATTAAAAATTATATATATAACGTTAAGAATTAACCAAGAAAACTATATAGGATTACGGGGGGCAGTTAGTTACACTATTTAAATAGAAAATTTAAAAGGAAAAGGCCACTTTTTGGCCAAGTTATAGATGAATACGTGTTTTTATTGATGAATTCACGTAAATAAGAAACTGAAAATATGAAAATTATATATATAATTACGTTAGGAATTAACCAGGAAAACTATATAGGATTACAAGGGGCAATTAGTTACACTATTTAAATAGAAAATTTTAAAGGAAAAGGCCAATTTTCAGCCGTGCTATAGATAATTACGTGTTTTTATTGATGAATTCACGTAAATAAGAGACTGAAAATATGAAAATTATATACATAACGTTAAGAATTAACCAAGAAAACTACATAGGATTACAGAGGGCTATTAGTTACACCATTTAAATAGAAAATTTTAAAGGAAAAGGCCAATTTTCAGCCGTGCTATAGATGAATACGTGTTTTTATTGATGAATTCACGTAAATAAGAGACTGAAAATATGAAAATTACATATATAACGTTAAGAATCAACCAAGAAAACTGTATAGGATTATAGGGGGCAGATAGTTACACTATTTAAGTAGAAAATTTAAAAGGAAAAGGCCACTTTTCAGCCGAGTTATAGATGAATACCAGTTTTTATTGATAAATTCACGAAAATAAGAGACTGAAAATATGAAAATTATATACATAACGTTAAGAATTAACCAAGAAAACTACATAGGATTACAAGGGGCTATTACTTACACCATTTAAATAGAAAATTTTAATGAAAAAGGCCAATTTTGAGCCGTGCTATAGATGAATACGTGTTTTTATTGATGAATTCACGTAAATAAGAGACTGAAAATTAAAAATTATATATATAACGTTAAGAATTAACCAAGAAAACTATATAGGATTACGGGGGGCAGTTAGTTACACTATTTAAATAGAAAATTTAAAAGGAAAAGGCCACTTTTTGGCCAAGTTATAGATGAATACGTGTTTTTATTGATGAATTCACGTAAATAAGAAACTGAAAATATGAAAATTATATATATAATTACGTTAGGAATTAACCAGGAAAACTATATAGGATTACAAGGGGCAATTAGTTACACTATTTAAATAGAAAATTTTAAAGGAAAAGGCCAATTTTCAGCCGTGCTATAGATAATTACGTGTTTTTATTGATGAATTCACGTAAATAAGAGACTGAAAATATGAAAATTATATACATAACGTTAAGAATTAACCAAGAAAACTACATAGGATTACAGAGGGCTATTAGTTACACCATTTAAATAGAAAATTTTAAAGGAAAAGGCCAATTTTCAGCCGTGCTATAGATGAATACGTGTTTTTATTGATGAATTCACGTAAATAAGAGACTGAAAATATGAAAATTACATATATAACGTTAAGAATCAACCAAGAAAACTGTATAGGATTATAGGGGGCAGATAGTTACACTATTTAAGTAGAAAATTTAAAAGGAAAAGGCCACTTTTCAGCCGAGTTATAGATGAATACCAGTTTTTATTGATAAATTCACGAAAATAAGAGACTGAAAATATGAAAATTATATACATAACGTTAAGAATTAACCAAGAAAACTACATAGGATTACAAGGGGCTATTACTTACACCATTTAAATAGAAAATTTTAATGAAAAAGGCCAATTTTGAGCCGTGCTATAGATGAATACGTGTTTTTATTGATGAATTCACGTAAATAAGAGACTGAAAATTAAAAATTATATATATAACGTTAAGAATTAACCAAGAAAACTATATAGGATTACGGGGGGCAATTAGTTACACTATTTAAATAGAAAATTTAAAAGGAAAAGGCCACTTTTTGGCCAAGTTATAGATGAATACGTGTTTTTATTGATGAATTCACGTAAATAAGAAACTGAAAATATGAAAATTATATATATAATTACGTTAGGAATTAACCAGGAAAACTATATAGGATTACAAGGGGCAATTAGTTACACTATTTAAATAGAAAATTTTAAAGGAAAAGGCCAATTTTCAGCCGTGCTATAGATAATTACGTGTTTTTATTGATGAATTCACGTAAATAAGAGACTGAAAATATGAAAATTATATACATAACGTTAAGAATTAACCAAGAAAACTACATAGGATTACAGAGGGCTATTAGTTACACCATTTAAATAGAAAATTTTAAAGGAAAAGGCCAATTTTCAGCCGTGATATTGATGAATACCTAATTTTATTGATGAATTCACGTAAATAAGAGACTGAAAATATGAAAATTATATATATAACGTTAAGAATTAACCAAGAAAACTGTAAAGGATTACGAGGGGCAGTTAGTTACACTATTTAAATAGAAAATTCAAAAGGAAAAGGCCACTTTTCAGCCGAGTTATAGATGAATACCTGTTTTTATTGATGAATTCACGTAAATAAGAGACTGAAAATATGAAAATTATATATATAGTTACGTTAGGAATTAACCAAGAAAACTATATAGGATTACAGGGGGCTATTAGTTACACTATATAAATAGAAAATTTAAAAGAAAAAGGCCAATTTTCAGCCGTGCTATAGATGAATACGTATTTTTATTGATGAATTCACGTAAATAAGAGATTGAAAATATGAAAATTATATATATAACGTTAGGAAGTAACCATTGAAAATTATATATATAACGTTAAGAATTAACCAAGAAAACTGTATAGGATTACGGAGGGCAGTTAGTTACACTATTTAAATAGAAAATTTAAAAGGAAAAGGCCACTTTTCAGCCGAGTTATAGATGAATACCAGTTTTTATTGATAAATTCACGAAAATAAGAGACTGAAAATATGAAAATTATATACATAACGTTAAGAATTAACCAAGAAAACTGTATAGGATTACAGGGGGCTATTAGTTACACCATTTAAATAGAAAATTTTAAAGGAAAAGGCCAATTTTCAGCCGTGCTATAGATGAATACGTGTTTTTATTGATGAATTCACGTAAATAAGAGACTGATAATTGAAAATTATATATATAACGTTAAGAATTAACCAAGAAAACTGTATAGGATTACGGGGGGCAGTTAGTTACACTATTTAAATAGAAAATTTAAAAGGAAAAAGCCACTTTTTGCCCAAGTTATAGATGAATACGTGTTTTTATTGATGAATTCACGTAAATAAGAAACTGAAAATATGAAAATTATATATATAATTACGTTAGGAATTAACCAGGAAAACAATATAGGATTACAGGGGGCAGTTAGTTACACTATTTAAATAGAAAATTTTAAAGGAAAAGGCCAATTTTCAGCCGTGCTATAGATGAATACGTGTTTTTATTGATGAATTCACGTAAATAAGAGACGGAAAATATGAAAATTATATATATAACGTTAAGAATTAACCAAGAAAACTAAATAGGATTACGGAGGGCAGTTAGTTACACTATATAAATAGAAAATTTAAAAGGAAAAGGCCACTTTTCAGCCGAGTTATAGATGAATACCAGTTTTTATTGATAAATTTACGTAAATAAGAGACTGAAAATATGAAAATTATATACATAACGTTAAGAATTAACCAAGAAAACTGCATAGGATTACGGAGAGCAGTTAGTTACACCATTAAAATAGAAAATTTAAAAGGAAAAGGCCACTTTTCAGCCGAGTTACAGATGTATACGTGTTTTTATTGATGAATTCACGTAAATAAGAGACTGAAAATATGAAAATTATATATATAGTTACGTTAGGAATTAACCAAGAAAACTATATAGGATTACAGGGGGCTATTAGTTACACCATTTAAATAGAAAATTTTAAAGCAAAAGGCCAATTTTCAGCCGTGCTATAGATGAATACGTGTTTTTATTGATGAATTCACGTAAATAAGGGACTGAAAATATGAAAATTATATACATAACGTTAAGAATTAACCAAGAAAACTGTATAGGATTACAGGGGGCTATTAGTTACACCATTTAAATAGAAAATTTTAAAGGAAAAGGCCTATTTTCAGCCGTGCTATAGATGAATACGTGCTTTTATTGATGAATTCACGTAAATAAGAGACTGATAATTGAAAATTATATATATAACGTTAAGAATTAACCAAGAAAACTAAATAGGATTACGGAGGGCAGTTAGTTACACTATTTAAATAGAAAATTTAAAAGGAAAAGGCCAATTTTCAGCCGAGTTATAGATGAATACCAGTTTTTATTGATAAATTCACGTAAATAAGAGACTGAAAATATGAAAATATATATATAATTACGTTAGGAATTAACCAGGAAAACTATATAGGATTACAGGGGGCAATTAATTACATTATTTAAATAGAAAATTTTAAAGGAAAAGGCCAATTTTCAGCCGTGCTATAGATGAATACGTGTTTTTATTGATGAATTCACGTAAATAAGGGACTGAAAATATGAAAATTATATATATAACGTTAAGAATTAACCAAGAAAACTAAATAGGATTACGGAGGGCAGTTAGTTACACTATTTAAATAGAAAATTTAAAAGGAAAAGGCCAATTTTCAGCCGAGTTATAGATGAATACCAGTTTTTATTGATAAATTCACGTAAATAAGAGACTGAAAATATGAAAATATATATATAATTACGTTAGGAATTAACCAGGAAAACTATATAGGATTACAGGGGGCAATTAATTACATTATTTAAATAGAAAATTTTAAAGGAAAAGGCCAATTTTCAGCCGTGCTATAGATGAATACGTGTTTTTATTGATGAATTCACGTAAATAAGGGATTGAAAATATGAAAATTATATATATAACGTTAAGAATTAACCAAGAAAACTGTATAGGATTACGGAGGGCAGTTAGTTACACTATTTAAATAGAAAATTTAAAAGGAAAAGGCCACTTTTCAGCCGAGTTATAGATGAATACCAGTTTTTATTGATAAATTCACGTAAATAAGAGACTGAAAATATGAAAATTATATACATAACGTTAAGAATTAACCAAGAAAACTGTATAGGATTACGGAGAGCAGTTAGTTACACCATTAAAATAGAAAATTTAAAAGGAAAAGGCCACTTTTCAGCCGAGTTATAGATGAATACGTGTTTTTATTGATGAATTCACGTTAATAAGAGACTGAAAATATGAAAATTATATATGTAATTACGTTAGGAATTAACCAAGAAAACTATAAAGAATTCCAGGGGGCTAATAGTTACACAATTTACATAGAAAATTTTAAAGAAAAAGGCCAATTTTCAGGCGTGCTATAGATGAATACGTGTTTTTATTGATGAATTCACGTAAATAAGAGATTGTAAATATGAAAATTATATATATAACGTTAAGAATTAGTCAAGATAACTATATAGGGTTACAAGGAGCAATTGGTTACACTATTTAAATAGAAAATTTAAAAGGAAAAGGCCACTTTTCAGCAGAGTTATAGATGAATACCTGTTTTTATTGATGAATTCACGTAAATAAGAGACTGAAAATATGAAAATTATATATATATAACGTTAGGAATTAACCAAGAAAACTATATAAAATTACGGGGATATATTAGTTACACTATATAAATAGGAAATTTAAAAGAAAAAGGCCTATTTTCGGCCGTGCTATAGACGAATACGTGTTTTTATTGATGAATTTAAGTAAGAAATAGACTGAAAATAAGAAAATTAAATATATAACGTTAAGAATTAACCAAGAAAACTGTATAGGATTACGAAGGGCAGTTAGTTACACTATTTAAATAGAAAATTTAAAACGAAAAGGCCACTTTTCAGCCGAGTTATAGATGAATACGTGTTTTTATTGATGAATTCACGTAAATAAGAGACTGAAAATATGAAAATTATATATGTAATTACGTTAGGAATTAACCAAGAAAACTATATAGAATAAAAGGGGGCTATTAGTTACACAATTTAAATAGAAAATTTTAAAGGAAAAGGCCAATTTTCAGCCAAGTTATGGATGAATACCAGTTTTTATTGATGAATTCACGTAAGTAAGAAACTGAAAATATGAAAATTATATACATAACGTTAAGAATTAACCAAGAAAACTGTATAGG
Source organism: Parnassius smintheus behrii (assembly GCA_036936625.1). Taxonomy (NCBI): domain Eukaryota; kingdom Metazoa; phylum Arthropoda; class Insecta; order Lepidoptera; family Papilionidae; genus Parnassius; species Parnassius smintheus. The sequence goes on from JAUPFT010000017.1 coordinate 48,608,437, forward strand.
ATTACGGAGAGCAGTTAGTTTCACCATTAAAATAGAAAATTTAAAAGGAAAAGGCCACTTTTCAGCCGAGTTATAGATGAATACGTGTTTTTATTGATGAATTCACGTAAATAAGAGACTGAAAATATGAAAATTATATATGTAATTACGTTAGGAATTAACCAAGAAAACTATAAAGAATTACAGGGGGCTATTAGTTACACAATTTACATAGAAAATTTTAAAGAAAAAGGCCAATTTTCAGCCAAGTTATAGATGAATACCAGTTTTTATTGATGAATTCACGTAAGTAAGAAACTGAAAATATGAAAATTATATACATAACGTTAAGAATTAACCAAGAAAACTGTATAGGATTACGGAGAGCAGTTAGTTACACTATTTAAATAGAAAATTTAAAAGGAAAAGGCCACTTTTCAGCCGAGTTATAGATGAATACCTGTTTTTATTGATGAATTCACGTAAATAAGAGACTGAAAATATGAAAATTATATATATAATGTTAGGAATTAACCAAGAGAACTATATAGAATTACGGGGATATATTAGTTACACTATATAAATAGGAAATTTAAAAGAAAAAGGCCTATTTTCGGCCGTGCTATAGATGAATACGTGTTTTTATTGATGAATTTAAGTAAGAAATAGACTGAAAATATGAAAATTAAATATATAACGTTACGAATTTACTAAGAAAACTACAAGGAAATGTGGGGAGCAACTAACTTTAAAATTTAAAGTTGATTTGAACGAAATATACCAATTTTTAGAAAAGTTATTATCGAATTTATAGTTGAATTTATGTCATTGTATTGATTGACCACTATACCTCGGTTTAGGTAAATAGTGATTTTTTCCAGTTTGTATGTTTTCTAAAGCAAATAAGAGTGCAGATGGTAGTTTCTACACTAGACAGACCTAATAAAATCAAAATAAGCGAAAGAAATGAAGATTTGAAAAATTTTAAAAATTTTAGGAAATTACGATTGTGGGAAAACGAATTATGTGGAAATCAATATTTTAGCGGTAGAAATTTATTATAAAAACTATAGATAAATACGAGGGGCGGTTAAATACACTATTAACAAAGAAAATTTGAACGGAAAAGGCCACTTATCACCCGAGTTATAGATGAATACCAGTTTTTATTGATAAATTCACGAAAATAAGAGACTGAAAATATGAAAATTATATACATAACGTTAAGAATTAACCAAGAAAACTACATAGGATTACAGGGGGCTATTAGTTACACCATTTAAATAGAAAATTTTAATGGAAAAGGCCAATTTTGAGCCGTGCTATAGATGAATACGTGTTTTTATTGATGAATTCACGTAAATAAGAGACTGAAAATTGAAAATTATATATATAACGTTAAGAATTAACCAAGAAAACTGTATAAGATTACGGAGGGCAGTTAGTTACACTATTTAAATAGAAAATTTAAAAGGAAAAGGCCACTTTTTGGCCAAGTTATAGATGAATACGTGTTTTTATTGATGAATTCACGTAAATAAGAAACTGAAAATATGAAAATTATATATATAATTACGTTAGGAATTAACCAGTAAAACTATATAGGATTACAGGGGGCAATTAGTTACACTATTTAAATAGAAAATTTTAAAGGAAAAGGCCAATTTTCAGCCGTGCTATAGATAATTACGTGTTTTTATTGATGAATTCACGTAAATAAGAGACTGAAAATATGAAAATTATATACATAACGTTAAGAATTAACCAAGAAAACTACATAGGATTACAGAGGGCTATTAGTTACACCATTTAAATAGAAAATTTTAAAGGAAAAGGCCAATTTTCAGCCGTGATATTGATGAATACCTAATTTTATTGATGAATTCACGTAAATAAGAGACTGAAAATATGAAAATTATATATATAACGTTAAGAATTAACCAAGAAAACTGTAAAGGATTACGAGGGGCAGTTAGTTACACTATTTAAATAGAAAATTCAAAAGGAAAAGGCCACTTTTCAGCCGAGTTATAGATGAATACCTGTTTTTATTGATGAATTCACGTAAATAAGAGACTGAAAATATGAAAATTATATATATAGTTACGTTAGGAATTAACCAAGAAAACTATATAGGATTACAGGGGGCTATTAGTTACACTATATAAATAGAAAATTTAAAAGAAAAAGGCCAATTTTCAGCCGTGCTATAGATGAATACGTATTTTTATTGATGAATTCACGTAAATAAGAGATTGAAAATATGAAAATTATATATATAACGTTAGGAAGTAACCATTGAAAATTATATATATAACGTTAAGAATTAACCAAGAAAACTGTATAGGATTACGGAGGGCAGTTAGTTACACTATTTAAATAGAAAATTTAAAAGGAAAAGGCCACTTTTCAGCCGAGTTATAGATGAATACCAGTTTTTATTGATAAATTCACGAAAATAAGAGACTGAAAATATGAAAATTATATACATAACGTTAAGAATTAACCAAGAAAACTGTATAGGATTACAGGGGGCTATTAGTTACACCATTTAAATAGAAAATTTTAAAGGAAAAGGCCAATTTTCAGCCGTGCTATAGATGAATACGTGTTTTTATTGATGAATTCACGTAAATAAGAGACTGATAATTGAAAATTATATATATAACGTTAAGAATTAACCAAGAAAACTGTATAGGATTACGGGGGGCAGTTAGTTACACTATTTAAATAGAAAATTTAAAAGGAAAAAGCCACTTTTTGCCCAAGTTATAGATGAATACGTGTTTTTATTGATGAATTCACGTAAATAAGAAACTGAAAATATGAAAATTATATATATAATTACGTTAGGAATTAACCAGGAAAACAATATAGGATTACAGGGGGCAGTTAGTTACACTATTTAAATAGAAAATTTTAAAGGAAAAGGCCAATTTTCAGCCGTGCTATAGATGAATACGTGTTTTTATTGATGAATTCACGTAAATAAGAGACGGAAAATATGAAAATTATATATATAACGTTAAGAATTAACCAAGAAAACTAAATAGGATTACGGAGGGCAGTTAGTTACACTATATAAATAGAAAATTTAAAAGGAAAAGGCCACTTTTCAGCCGAGTTATAGATGAATACCAGTTTTTATTGATAAATTTACGTAAATAAGAGACTGAAAATATGAAAATTATATACATAACGTTAAGAATTAACCAAGAAAACTGCATAGGATTACGGAGAGCAGTTAGTTACACCATTAAAATAGAAAATTTAAAAGGAAAAGGCCACTTTTCAGCCGAGTTACAGATGTATACGTGTTTTTATTGATGAATTCACGTAAATAAGAGACTGAAAATATGAAAATTATATATATAGTTACGTTAGGAATTAACCAAGAAAACTATATAGGATTACAGGGGGCTATTAGTTACACCATTTAAATAGAAAATTTTAAAGCAAAAGGCCAATTTTCAGCCGTGCTATAGATGAATACGTGTTTTTATTGATGAATTCACGTAAATAAGGGACTGAAAATATGAAAATTATATATATAACGTTAAGAATTAACCAAGAAAACTAAATAGGATTACGGAGGGCAGTTAGTTACACTATTTAAATAGAAAATTTAAAAGGAAAAGGCCAATTTTCAGCCGAGTTATAGATGAATACCAGTTTTTATTGATAAATTCACGTAAATAAGAGACTGAAAATATGAAAATATATATATATAATTACGTTAGGAATTAACCAGGAAAACTATATAGGATTACAGGGGGCAATTAATTACATTATTTAAATAGAAAATTTTAAAGGAAAAGGCCAATTTTCAGCCGTGCTATAGATGAATACGTGTTTTTATTGATGAATTCACGTAAATAAGGGACTGAAAATATGAAAATTATATATATAACGTTAAGAATTAACCAAGAAAACTAAATAGGATTACGGAGGGCAGTTAGTTACACTATTTAAATAGAAAATTTAAAAGGAAAAGGCCAATTTTCAGCCGAGTTATAGATGAATACCAGTTTTTATTGATAAATTCACGTAAATAAGAGACTGAAAATATGAAAATATATATATAATTACGTTAGGAATTAACCAGGAAAACTATATAGGATTACAGGGGGCAATTAATTACATTATTTAAATAGAAAATTTTAAAGGAAAAGGCCAATTTTCAGCCGTGCTATAGATGAATACGTGTTTTTATTGATGAATTCACGTAAATAAGGGATTGAAAATATGAAAATTATATATATAACGTTAAGAATTAACCAAGAAAACTGTATAGGATTACGGAGGGCAGTTAGTTACACTATTTAAATAGAAAATTTAAAAGGAAAAGGCCACTTTTCAGCCGAGTTATAGATGAATACCAGTTTTTATTGATAAATTCACGTAAATAAGAGACTGAAAATATGAAAATTATATACATAACGTTAAGAATTAACCAAGAAAACTGTATAGGATTACGGAGAGCAGTTAGTTACACCATTAAAATAGAAAATTTAAAAGGAAAAGGCCACTTTTCAGCCGAGTTATAGATGAATACGTGTTTTTATTGATGAATTCACGTTAATAAGAGACTGAAAATATGAAAATTATATATGTAATTACGTTAGGAATTAACCAAGAAAACTATAAAGAATTCCAGGGGGCTAATAGTTACACAATTTACATAGAAAATTTTAAAGAAAAAGGCCAATTTTCAGGCGTGCTATAGATGAATACGTGTTTTTATTGATGAATTCACGTAAATAAGAGATTGTAAATATGAAAATTATATATATAACGTTAAGAATTAGTCAAGATAACTATATAGGGTTACAAGGAGCAATTGGTTACACTATTTAAATAGAAAATTTAAAAGGAAAAGGCCACTTTTCAGCAGAGTTATAGATGAATACCTGTTTTTATTGATGAATTCACGTAAATAAGAGACTGAAAATATGAAAATTATATATATATAACGTTAGGAATTAACCAAGAAAACTATATAAAATTACGGGGATATATTAGTTACACTATATAAATAGGAAATTTAAAAGAAAAAGGCCTATTTTCGGCCGTGCTATAGACGAATACGTGTTTTTATTGATGAATTTAAGTAAGAAATAGACTGAAAATAAGAAAATTAAATATATAACGTTAAGAATTAACCAAGAAAACTGTATAGGATTACGAAGGGCAGTTAGTTACACTATTTAAATAGAAAATTTAAAACGAAAAGGCCACTTTTCAGCCGAGTTATAGATGAATACGTGTTTTTATTGATGAATTCACGTAAATAAGAGACTGAAAATATGAAAATTATATATGTAATTACGTTAGGAATTAACCAAGAAAACTATATAGAATAAAAGGGGGCTATTAGTTACACAATTTAAATAGAAAATTTTAAAGGAAAAGGCCAATTTTCAGCCAAGTTATGGATGAATACCAGTTTTTATTGATGAATTCACGTAAGTAAGAAACTGAAAATATGAAAATTATATACATAACGTTAAGAATTAACCAAGAAAACTGTATAGGATTACGGAGAGCAGTTAGTTTCACCATTAAAATAGAAAATTTAAAAGGAAAAGGCCACTTTTCAGCCGAGTTATAGATGAATACGTGTTTTTATTGATGAATTCACGTAAATAAGAGACTGAAAATATGAAAATTATATATGTAATTACGTTAGGAATTAACCAAGAAAACTATAAAGAATTACAGGGGGCTATTAGTTACACAATTTACATAGAAAATTTTAAAGAAAAAGGCCAATTTTCAGCCAAGTTATAGATGAATACCAGTTTTTATTGATGAATTCACGTAAGTAAGAAACTGAAAATATGAAAATTATATACATAACGTTAAGAATTAACCAAGAAAACTGTATAGGATTACGGAGAGCAGTTAGTTACACTATTTAAATAGAAAATTTAAAAGGAAAAGGCCACTTTTCAGCCGAGTTATAGATGAATACCTGTTTTTATTGATGAATTCACGTAAATAAGAGACTGAAAATATGAAAATTATATATATAATGTTAGGAATTAACCAAGAGAACTATATAGAATTACGGGGATATATTAGTTACACTATATAAATAGGAAATTTAAAAGAAAAAGGCCTATTTTCGGCCGTGCTATAGATGAATACGTGTTTTTATTGATGAATTTAAGTAAGAAATAGACTGAAAATATGAAAATTAAATATATAACGTTACGAATTTACTAAGAAAACTACAAGGAAATGTGGGGAGCAACTAACTTTAAAATTTAAAGTTGATTTGAACGAAATATACCAATTTTTAGAAAAGTTATTATCGAATTTATAGTTGAATTTATGTCATTGTATTGATTGACCACTATACCTCGGTTTAGGTAAATAGTGATTTTTTCCAGTTTGTATGTTTTCTAAAGCAAATAAGAGTGCAGATGGTAGTTTCTACACTAGACAGACCTAATAAAATCAAAATAAGCGAAAGAAATGAAGATTTGAAAAATTTTAAAAATTTTAGGAAATTACGATTGTGGGAAAACGAATTATGTGGAAATCAATATTTTAGCGGTAGAAATTTATTATAAAAACTATAGATAAATACGAGGGGCGGTTAAATACACTATTAACAAAGAAAATTTGAACGGAAAAGGCCACTTATCACCCGAGTTATAGATGAATACCAGTTTTTATTGATAAATTCACGAAAATAAGAGACTGAAAATATGAAAATTATATACATAACGTTAAGAATTAACCAAGAAAACTACATAGGATTACAGGGGGCTATTAGTTACACCATTTAAATAGAAAATTTTAATGGAAAAGGCCAATTTTGAGCCGTGCTATAGATGAATACGTGTTTTTATTGATGAATTCACGTAAATAAGAGACTGAAAATTGAAAATTATATATATAACGTTAAGAATTAACCAAGAAAACTGTATAAGATTACGGGGGGCAGTTAGTTACACTATTTAAATAGAAAATTTAAAAGGAAAAGGCCACTTTTTGGCCAAGTTATAGATGAATACGTGTTTTTATTGATGAATTCACGTAAATAAGAAACTGAAAATATGAAAATTATATATATAATTACGTTAGGAATTAACCAGTAAAACTATATAGGATTACAGGGGGCAATTAGTTACACTATTTAAATAGAAAATTTTAAAGGAAAAGGCCAATTTTCAGACGTGCTATAGATGAATACGTGTTTTTATTGATGAATTCACGTAAATAAGAGACGGAAAATATGAAAATTATATATATAACGTTAAGAATTAACCAAGAAAACTAAATAGGATGACGGAGGGCAGTTAGTTACACTATTTAAATAGAAAATTTAAAAGGAAAAGGCCACTTTTCTGCCGAGTTATAGATGAATACCAGTTTTTATTGATAAATTCACGTAAATAAAAGACTGAAAATATGAAAATTATGTACATAATGTTAAGAATTAACCAAGAACACTGTATAGGATTACGGAGAGCAGTTAGTTACACCACTAAAATAGAAAATTTAAAAGGAAAAGGCCACTTTTCAGCCGAGTTATAGATGAATACGTGTTTTTATTGATGAATTCACGTAAATAAGAGACTGAAAATATGAAAATTATATATATAGTTACGTTAGGAATTAACCAATAAAACTATAAAGGATTACAGGGGGCTATTAGTTACACCATTTAAATAGAAAATTTTAAAGTAAAAGGCCAATTTTCAGCCGTGCTATAGATGAATACGTGTTTTTATTGATGAATTCACTTAAATAAGAGACTGAAAATATAAAAATTATATATATAACGTTAGGAATTAACCAAGAAAACTACATGAGGTTACAAGGAGCAATTGGTTACACTATATAAATAGAAAATTTAAAAGGAAAAGGCCAATTTTCAGCCGTGCTATAGATGAATACGTGTTTTTATTGATGAATTCACGTAAATAAGAGACTGAAAATATGAAAATTATATATATAATTACTTTAGGAATTAACCAAGAAAACTATATAGAATTACAGGGGGCAATTAGTTACACTATTTAAATAGAAAATTTAAAAGGAAAAGGCCACTTTTCAGCCGAGTTGTAGATGAATACGTGTTTTTATTGATGAATTCACGTAAATAAGAGACTGAAAATATGAAAATTATATATGTAATTACGTTAGGAATTAACCAAGAAAACTATATAGGATTACAGGAGGCTATTAGTTACACCATTTAAATAGAAAATTTTAAAGGAAAAGGCCAATTTTCAGCCGTGCTATAGATGAATACGTGTTTTTATTGATGAATTCACGTAAATAAGAGACTGAAAATATGAAAATTATATATGTAATTACGTTAGGAATTAACCAAGAAAACTATATAGGATTACGGGGGGCAGATAGTTACACTATTAAAATAGAAAATTTAAAAGGAAAAGGTTACTTTTCAGTCGTGTTATAGAAGAATACGTGTTTTTATTGATGAATTCACGTAAATATGAGACTGAAAATATGAAAATTATATATATAATTACGTTAGGAATTAACCAAGAAAACTATATAGGATTACAGGGGGCAATTAGTTACACCATTTAAATAGAAAATTTTAAAGGAAAAGGCCAATTTTCAGCCGTGCTATAGATGAATACGTGTTTTTATTGATGAATTCACGTAAATAAGAGACTGAAAATATGAAAATTATATATGTAATTACGTTAGGAATTAACCAAGAAAACTATATAGGATTACAGGGGGCTATTAGTTACACCATTTAAATAGAAAATTTTAAAGGAAAAGGCCAATTTTCAGCCGTGCTATAGGTGAATACGTATTTTTATTGATGAATTCACGTAAATAAGAGACTGAAAATATGAAAATTATATATATTACGTTAAGAATTAACCAAGAAAACTGTAAAGGATTACGGGGGGCAGTTAGTTACACTATTTAAATAGAAAATTTAAAAGGAACAGGCCACTTTTCAGCCGAGTTATAGATGAATACCTGTTTTTATTGATGAATTCACGTAAATAAGAGACTGAAAATATGAAAATTATATATATAACGTTAGGAATTAACCAAGAAAACTATATAGAATTACGGGGATATATTAGTTACACTATATAAATAGAAAATTTAAAAGAAAAAGGCCTATTTTCAGCCGTGCTATAGATGAATACGTGTTTTTATTGATGAATTTAAGTAAGAAATAGACTGAAAATATGAAAATTAAATATATAACGTTACGAATTTACTAAGAAAACTATAAGGAAATGTGGGGAGCAATTAACTTTAAAATTTAAAATTTAAAGCTGATTTGAACGAAATATACCAATTTTTAGAAAAGTTATTATCGAATTTATAGTTGAATTTATGTGATTGTGTTGATTGACCACTATACCTCGGTTTAGGTAAATAGTGATTTTTTCCAGTTTGTATGTTTTCTAAAGCAAATAAGAGTGCAGATGGTAGTTTCTACACTAGACAGACCTAATAAAATCAAAATAAGCGAAAGAAATGAAGATTTGAAAAATTTTAAAAATTTTAGGAAATTACGATTGTGGGAAAACGAATTATGTGGAAATCAATATTTTAGCGGTAGAAAGGAGACAATCATTTTTGGGCCCACTAGAAATATTAACGTCACTTAATGGTATTTACACCAAAAAAAGACACCAAATTATAATAAGAAATGGTCTATAGATTTTTCGAAAATGTAAACGGAAACAAGAAATCTGAAAAAAAATTAGTTGTTTTGACATTCGTGTTCTGATCATTGGCTAAGGTAATGTAACATTTAAAAAATTATTGTCTTAGAGATGTGCCGTGATAACTCGGAAAAAATCGACTCGAGTTGAAATTCAGGTAACTCGATTTAAACAATTCAAATTAGATGAACGAAGCTGTGTCAATATTTCACAAATTATTTTTATAATTGTTCTTCCATACAACACAATTATTATTACTACGCTTAGTAGGTAGTTATATATTATTTTTGGTATGCGTATCGACATCTTCATAAAATAATATCACTCTAACGTTATGACGTAAGTCTTAATGTTATTAATAATTTGACTATCCAAAGTATATATAATCAATTATATCATATATAACATAAATTGATACAACAATATATACATATTACCTAATATCAATTTATTTATTACATAATATATCAATAAATTGCTCGAATTAGTAAGTCGATTTCATCACTAAATTGTAGACAAACACTGCATTGGCCGTAAGATAAAGATGCGATTCGAGTAGAGTTTTGCGACTCGAGCCACTCGGGTTAATTTACGAGTATGTATGTATATCATTCTAGTTGTACACTAGTTTTTGAGTAAATCAACTATTTACAGAAAAGTTTATCACTAGAGTTGAGATCAGCGATTATTTTAGTTAAACCATTTTTAAATATGTACCTTTATAAATAAGTAATATGTGGCAACATGAAATTAAAACTATAAATCAATATCATAAATAAAACTAAGTTCAGGTTTGTTTACAACATGCCAGATGCAAGTTTGAATTTGGATGCAACTTGTGATGTCACCCGCAGCGACTTATTATATATACAAGTAAATTAATATCTATATAGCACCCTCTGAATCTATACGATGCGCCGAGTTAACTCGGTAACTCGGTAAAATTTATTTTCTATCGATTATCGAGTTGGACAAATTCACTCGATTCACTCGAGTGAAATAAAACATAGTTGGAGTCGCATCATTATGGTAAGAACAAAATGGAGTTTTTTATTTACAAGCATTATTAAACTAATGTTTAAGAAAATATGGATATTATCAATTATCAGAAAGGTTAGCCAAATATTAATTGACACAAGTACGTATGTTTTTCTCTTTTTAGTTTTTGTGGTAAAATTCGCTAATAGAATATAAGAGTTTATTAATTTACACCTATTCTAGGTTGTGAAAATCTATTATTGTTTGTATATTTTACCTCAAACAAATACAAATAATAAACAGGTCTTAGAACCTTATTAGTTTCTTAAAAGTGACAAAGTATTAAGTTTATTTTATTAGTAAAATCTAAATTAAATAATAAATAGAATGCACAAAAGAAGTTATTATAATGTTAAAAGAAAATTAGAATCTTTGGGTCGAGGGACTTAAAAGAGTGTTTTGAAGAGCAATTCATATAACTGCATTTGTGTACAAATAGGTAACCTTATGTATTCAGCAAGTTGCTTAATACTAAATGGCTTTTTTGTTAAGCCAGACACAGATCCTGGATTTATACCAGCCATAGTAGATAGGCAATATAAATGTTACATATATTTATGTGTAAAAAATGTAGTAATTATTTGTACTAAAAGCAAATATAAAGTTTAATAATAATAGTTTCCATAAAAAAGTGTAATGGTTGTTTCTATTATGTTTCGACAGCTGTGTTGTTCACTGTGCAGAAAGGAATATTATTTTGTCATCTAGAATCAGATATACTTAATATAACAATAATATCTTTGTCTACTATGTAAGTACATGAAACCGGTAAAAATAAAATGTGAGACAACTTTTACATGGTTGAATATTACTGATGTTAATCAATAATTACTGCTTCTGTATTTGATCAGCTGGAGCTGATTAATGCTGTATAATTTATAATAATTTCTTTATTATTTAACATATGAAAAGGCAGATATAAGAAAATGCTCACAGAAATATGTAAATACAGTTTATTGACATTGAAGGCATAGTCTATCTCATATCTCTTATTATTAAAAATGTCCTTTTAATTCCTATATAATATAGAAAAAAATAATATATTGATAAGTATTATTATTTAGTTAAGATACCTTTACAATTGTCATTAACTTATTTTCAGGTGGATCGCTTAGAACAAATCTGTATGCCGTGCAGGCTGAAAACTTGCAGAGACAAAAAGTGTATGGATATTGAAGACAACAGTCTTATATTATAATTGAAAATTCCTTCTGATTGCTTACAATATCATAAATGTACATGTTACCATCAAGTTATTTTCAAAAAACCTTCAGAAATATATCTAACACTAAAATGTTTCTACCTATGTCCGTTATAGACAAAACATCAGAAACCTTCCAACCAATTTAAATGAAAATGTTTGTGTGTGTTTGGATGGATTCCTAGATGGTTTATATTTACATTTGGACTCGGTAGATGGCACTGTTGTCGAGATCCATAAATCACCAGGGCACAGCTGAGGCGCATCGCTAGTAATAAATACATTTAAATTAAGCCTGTGTTTTTTTAATCCTTACACATGCAGTTTAAAACATCTTACTTCCTCACTATTTATCATTGTGTAATAACATAGATAAGGCATGTTAATTCCTAGTCATTTTATTATGATATATAACTACTTACTAATCAACCAAAACATTTTAAAATAATGTCTTGACCCCGCTCCTGTCTATATATGTCAGTCAATCATCAAAGTTCAAAAAATGTATTAAATTAAGTTTGTATAAAAGGGGTTATTATAGTATAAAGGAATTTATGGCTGACAATAACCTGTGGGTAAGGTGATCGCTACCAAGCTATTTCTAATTTGTTCTGTGTTGTTAATTATGACATACATGATTGTAAGCTGGCTTTTTTTAAAAGACCTACTGGGTATTTTGCTGGTTCTCTTCAAGTCAGAGGTTTTTTTCCGAACCAGTGGTAAATTAAAAAAGTGACTTTCAATAAGTATTATTTATAATCTAAATTGAATAAAAGGTTTCTGTTTCTGCACCTACTACTGTTAATAGAATACTTAAATAAATTATGATTTACAATGATAAATAGAATTACCTACATTATATTTTGCTTTTTGTAATACAATCAGTTTAAAATGTATCTTACTGTGTGTTGGTAATATCATAAATATAAATAGACATTATCCCTTAGCCATCTTGGTATTTAGAATTACACTCACAACCAATCAATACATGTCAAAGTTAGAATCCATACGACATTTGTGCATAGACAGGCACAATGTTTTGCCCGAACTAGTGAAAGGTTTTACATCGATTTTAAAATATTTGTAAATGCTGAATATACCTACAGCTTAGTTTTATATGTACTATTATTGAAGACATTATCCCTTAGCCATCTTGGTATTTAGAATTACACTCACAACCAATCAATACATGTCAAAGTTAGAATCCATACGACATTTGTGCATAAACAGGCACTATGTTTTGCCCGAACTAGTGAAAGGTTTTACATCGATTTTAAAATATTTATAAATGCTGAATATACCTACAGCTTAGTTTTATATGTACTATTATTCAATTGTCCACTATTTTAACTTATAATACCGATGAATACTACTAGAAAATCGCTTTCAGTTTGTTTTTAGGTTATTGTTAGATTCATATTTTATTTGTTAATTTCTCAGGACTCCGTTTAGCTGCAGTAAAACTAATAATTTTATTGTAATCTATGGATTATAAGGAATAAATCGACATGCATTTCATTGATAATCTTTAAAATTTGTAGTGGGCCCATTCTCCATAGAAAAATTGATTGTCTCCTTTATTATAAAAACTATAGATAAATACGGGGGACGGTTGAATACACTATTAACAAAGAAAATTTGAACGGAAAAGGCCACTTTTCACCCGAGTTATAGATGAATACCTGTTTTTATTGATGAATTCACGTAAGTAAGAAACTGAAAATATGAAAATATATATATAATTACGTTAGGAATTAACCAGGAAAACTATATAGGATTACAGGGGGCAATTAATTACATTATTTAAATAGAAAATTTTAAAGGAAAAGGCCAATTTTCAGCCGTGCTATAGATGAATACGTGTTTTTATTGATGAATTCCCGTAAATAAGGGACTGAAAATATGAAAATTATATATATAACGTTAAGAATTAACCAAGAAAACTGTATCGGATTACGGAGGGCAGTCAGTTACACTATTTAAATAGAAAATTTAAAACGAAAAGGCCACTTTTCAGCCGTGCTATAGATGAATACGTGTTTTTATTGATGAATTCACGTAAATAAGGGATTGAAAATATGAAAATTATATATATAACGTTAAGAATTAACCAAGAAAACTGTATAGGATTACGGAGGGCAGTTAGTTACACTATTTAAATAGAAAATTTAAAAGGAAAAGGCCACTTTTCAGCCGAGTTATAGATGAATACCAGTTTTTATTGATAAATTCACGTAAATAAGAGACTGAAAATATGAAAATTATATACATAACGTTAAGAATTCACCAAGAAAACTGTATAGGATTACGGAGAGCAGTTAGTTACACCATTAAAATAGAAAATTTAAAAGGAAAAGGCCACTTTTCAGCCGAGTTATAGATGAATACGTGTTTTTATTGATGAATTCACGTTAATAAGAGACTGAAAATATGAAAATTATATATGTAATTACGTTAGGAATTAACCAAGAAAACTATAAAGAATTCCAGGGGGCTATTAGTTACACAATTTACATAGAAAATTTTAAAGAAAAAGGCCAATTTTCAGGCGTGCTATAGATGAATACGTGTTTTTATTGATGAATTCACGTAAATAAGAGACTGAAAATATGAAAATTACATATATAACGTTAAGAATTAGTCAAGATAACTATATAGGGTTACAAGGAGCAATTGGTTACACTATTTAAATAGAAAATTTAAAAGGAAAAGGCCACTTTTCAGCAGAGTTATAGATGAATACCTGTTTTTATTGATGAATTCACGTAAATAAGAGACTGAAAATATGAAAATTATATATATAACGTTAGGAATTAACCAAGAAAACTATATAAAATTACGGGGATATATTAGTTACACTATATAAATAGGAAATTTAAAAGAAAAAGGCCTATTTTCGGCCGTGCTATAGACGAATACGTGTTTTTATTGATGAATTTAAGTAAGAAATAGACTGAAAATATGAAAATTAAATATATAACGTTAAGAATTAACCAAGAAAACTGTATAGGATTACGAAGGGCAGTTAGTTACACTATTTAAATAGAAAATTTAAAAGGAAAAGGCCACTTTTCAGCCGAGTTATAGATGAATACGTGTTTTTATTGATGAATTCACGTAAATAAGAGACTGAAAATATGAAAATTATATATGTAATTACGTTAGGAATTAACCAAGAAAACTATATAGAATTAAAGGGGGCTATTAGTTACACAATTTAAATAGAAAATTTTAAAGGAAAAGGCCAATTTTCAGCCAAGTTATAGATGAAACCAGTTTTTATTGATGAATTCACGTAAGTAAGAAAATGAAAATATGAAAATTATATACATAACGTTAAGAATTAACCAAGAAAACTGTATAGGATTACGGAGAGCAGTTAGTTACACCATTAAAATAGAAAATTTAAAAGGAAAAGGTCACTTTTCAGCCGAGTTATAGATGAATACGTGTTTTTATTGTTAAATTCACGTAAATAAGAGACTGAAAATATGAAAATTATATATGTAATTACGTTAGGAATTAACCAAGAAAACTATAAAGAATTACAGGGGGCTATTAGTTACACAATTTACATAGAAAATTTTAAAGAAAAAGGCCAATTTTCAGGCGTGCTATAGATGAATACGTGTTTTTATTGATGAATTCACGTAAATAAGAGACTGAAAATATGAAAATTACATATATAACGTTAAGAATTAATCAAGATAACTATATAGGGTTACAAGGAGCAATTGGTTACACTATTTAAATAGAAAATTTAAAAGGAAAAGGCCACTTTTCAGCCGAGTTATAGATGAATACCTGTTTTTATTGATGAATTCACGTAAATAAGAGACTGAAAATATGAAAATTATATATATAACGTTAGGAATTAACCAAGAAAACTATATAGAATTACGGGGATATATTAGTTACACTATATAAATAGGAAATTTAAAAGAAAAAGGCCTATTTTCGGCCGTGCTATAGATGAATACGTGTTTTTATTGATGAATTTAAGTAAGAAATAGACTGAAAATATGAAAATTAAATATATAACGTTACGAATTTACTAACAAAACTACAAGGAAATGTGGGGAGCAACTAACTTTAAAATTTAAAGTTGATTTGAACGAAATATACCAATTTTTAGAAAAGTTATTATCGAATTTATAGTTGAATTTATGTCATTGTATTGATTGACCACTATACCTCGGTTTAGGTAAATAGTGATTTTTTCCAGTTTGTATGTTTTCTAAAGCAAATAAGAGTGCAGATGGTAGTTTCTACACTAGACAGACCTAATAAAATCAAAATAAGCGAAAGAAATGAAGATTTGAAAAATTTTAAAAATTTTAGGAAATTACGATTGTGGGAAAACGAATTATGTGGAAATCAATATTTTAGCGGTAGAAATTTATTATAAAAACTATAGATAAATACGAGGGGCGGTTAAATACACTATTAACAAAGAAAATTTGAACGGAAAAGGCCACTTTTCACCCGAGTTATAGATGAATACCTGTTTTTATTGATGAATTCACGTAAGTAAGAAACTGAATATATGAAAATATATATATAATTACGTTAGGAATTAACCAGGAAAACTATATAGGATTACAGGGGGCAATTAGTAACACTATTTAAATAGAAAATTTTAAAGGAAAAGGCCAATTTTCAGCCGTGCTATAGATGAATACGTGTTTTTATTGATGAATTCACGTAAATAAGGGACTGAAAATATGAAAATTATATACATAACGTTAAGAATTAACCAAGAAAACTGTATCGGATTACGGAGGGCAGTCAGTTACACTATTTAAATAGAAAATTTAAAAGGAAAAGGCCACTTTTCAGCCGTGCTATAGATGAATACGTGTTTTTATTGATGAATTCACGTAAATAAGGGACTGAAAATATGAAAATTATATATATAACGTTAAGAATTAACCAAGAAAACTGTATAGGATTACGGAGGGCAGTTAGTTACACTATTTAAATAGAAAATTTAAAAGGAAAAGGCCACTTTTCAGCCGAGTTATAGATGAATACCAGTTTTTATTGATAAATTCACGTAAATAAGAGACTGAAAATATGAAAATTATATACATAACGTTAAGAATTAACCAAGAAAACTGTATAGAATTACGGAAAGCAGTTAGTTACACCATTAAAATAGAAAATTTAAAAGGAAAAGGCCACTTTTCAGCCGAGTTATAGATGAATACGTGTTTTTATTGATGAATTCACGTAAATAAGAGACTGAAAATATGAAAATTATATATGTAATTACGTTAGGAATTAACAAAGAAAACTATATAGAATTAGAGGGGGCTATTAGTTACACAATTTAAATAGAAAATTTTAAAGGAAAAGGCCAATTTTCAGCCAAGTTATAGATGAATACGTGTTTTTATTGATGAATTCACGTAAGTAAGAAACTGAAAATATGAAAATTATATATATATATATATATATATATAATTACGTTAGGAATTAACCAGGAGAACTATATAGGATTACAGGGGGCAATTAGTTACACTATTTAAATAGAAAATTTAAAAGAAAAAGGCCACTTTTCGGCCGATTTATAGATGAATACCTGTTTTTATTGATGAATTCACGTAAATAAGAGACTGAAAATATGAAAATTATATATATATATATATATATATATATATATATATATATATATATATATATATATATATATATATATATATATAGTTCCGTTAGGAATTAACCAAGAAAACTATATAGGATTACAGGGGGCTATTAGTTACATTATATAAATAAAAAATTTAAAAGAAAAAGGCCAATTTTCAGCCGTGCTATAGATGAATACGTGTTTTTATTGATGAATTCACGTAAATAAGAGATTGAAAATATGAAAATTATATATATAACGTTAGGAAGTAACCAAGAAAACTATATAGGGTTACAAGGAGCAATTGATTACACTATTTAAATAGAAAATTTAAAAGGAAAAGGCCAATTTTCAGCCGTGCTATAGATGAATACGTGTTTTTATTGATGAATTCACGTAAATAAGAGACTGAAAATATGAAAATTATATATATAACGTTAAGAATCAACCAAGAAAACTATATAGGATTACGGGGGGCAGATAGTTACACTATTTAAGTAGAAAATTTAAAAGGAAAAGGACACTTTTCAGCCGAGTTATAGATGAATACCTGTCCTTATTGATGAATTATCGTAAATAAGAGACTGAAAATATGAAAATGATATACATAACGTTAAGAATCAACCAAGAAAACTGTATAGGATTACGGGGGGCAGTTAGTTACACAATTTACATAGAAAATTTTAAAGAAAAAGGCCAATTTTCAGGCGTGCTATAGATGAATACATGTTTTTATTGATGAATTCACGTAAATAAGAGACTGAAAATATGAAAATTACATATATAACGTTAAGAATTAATCAAGATAACTATATAGGGTTACAAGGAGCAATTGGTTACACTATTTAAATAGAAAATTTAAAAGGAAAAGGCCACTTTTCAGCCGAGTTATAGATGAATACCTGTTTTTATTGATGAATTCACGTAAATAAGAGACTGAAAATATGAAAATTATATATATAACGTTAGGAATTAACCAAGAAAACTATATAGAATTACGGGGATATATTAGTTACACTATATAAATAGGAAATTTAAAAGAAAAAGGCCTATTTTCGGCCGTGCTATAGATGAATACGTGTTTTTATTGATGAATTTAAGTAAGAAATAGACTGAAAATATGAAAATTAAATATATAACGTTACGAATTTACTAACAAAACTACAAGGAAATGTGGGGAGCAACTAACTTTAAAATTTAAAGTTGATTTGAACGAAATATACCAATTTTTAGAAAAGTTATTATCGAATTTATAGTTGAATTTATGTCATTGTATTGATTGACCACTATACCTCGGTTTAGGTAAATAGTGATTTTTTCCAGTTTGTATGTTTTCTAAAGCAAATAAGAGTGCAGATGGTAGTTTCTACACTAGACAGACCTAATGAAATCAAAATAAGCGAAAGAAATGAAGATTTGAAAAATTTTAAAAATTTTAGGAAATTACGATTGTGGGAAAACGAATTATGTGGAAATCAATATTTTAGCGGTAGAAATTTATTATAAAAACTATAGATAAATACGAGGGGCGGTTAAATACACTATTAACAAAGAAAATTTGAACGGAAAAGGCCACTTTTCACCCGAGTTATAGATGAATACCTGTTTTTATTGATGAATTCACGTAAGTAAGAAACTGAATATATGAAAATATATATATAATTACGTTAGGAATTAACCAGGAAAACTATATAGGATTACAGGGGGCAATTAGTAACACTATTTAAATAGAAAATTTTAAAGGAAAAGGCCAATTTTCAGCCGTGCTATAGATGAATACGTGTTTTTATTGATGAATTCACGTAAATAAGGGACTGAAAATATGAAAATTATATACATAACGTTAAGAATTAACCAAGAAAACTGTATCGGATTACGGAGGGCAGTCAGTTACACTATTTAAATAGAAAATTTAAAAGGAAAAGGCCACTTTTCAGCCGTGCTATAGATGAATACGTGTTTTTATTGATGAATTCACGTAAATAAGGGACTGAAAATATGAAAATTATATATATAACGTTAAGAATTAACCAAGAAAGCTGTATAGGATTACGGAGGGCAGTTAGTTACACTATTTAAATAGAAAATTTAAAAGGAAAAGGCCACTTTTCAGCCGAGTTATAGATGAATACCAGTTTTTATTGATAAATTCACGTAAATAAGAGACTGAAAATATGAAAATTATATACATAACATTAAGAATTAACCAAGAAAACTGTATAGAATTACGGAAAGCAGTTAGTTACACCATTAAAATAGAAAATTTAAAAGGAAAAGGCCACTTTTCAGCCGAGTTATAGATGAATACGTGTTTTTATTGATGAATTCACGTAAATAAGAGACTGAAAATATGAAAATTATATATGTAATTACGTTAGGAATTAACCAAGAAAACTATATAGAATTAGAGGGGGCTATTAGTTACACAATTTAAATAGAAAATTTTAAAGGAAAAGGCCAATTTTAAGCCAAGTTATAGATGAATACGTGTTTTTATTGATGAATTCACGTAAGTAAGAAACTGAAAATATGAAAATTATATATATATATATATAATTACGTTAGGAATTAACCAGGAGAACTATATAGGATTACAGGGGGCAATTAGTTACACTATTTAAATAGAAAATTTAAAAGAAAAAGGCCACTTTTCGGCCGATTTATAGATGAATACCTGTTTTTATTGATGAATTCACGTAAATAAGAGACTGAAAATATGAAAATTATATATATATATATATATATATATATATATATATATATATATATATATATATATATATTATTAGAATTAACCAAGAAAACTATATAGGATTACAGGGGGCTATTAGTTACATTATATAAATAAAAAATTTAAAAGAAAAAGGCCAATTTTCAGCCGTGCTATAGATGAATACGTGTTTTTATTGATGAATTCACGTAAATAAGAGATTGAAAATATGAAAATTATATATATAACTTTAGGAAGTAACCAAGAAAACTATATAGGGTTACAAGGAGCAATTGATTACACTATTTAAATAGAAAATTTAAAAGGAAAAGGCCAATTTTCAGCCGTGCTATAGATGAATACGTGTTTTTATTGATGAATTCACGTAAATAAGAGACTGAAAATATGAAAATTATATATATAACGTTAAGAATCAACCAAGAAAACTATATAGGATTACGGGGGGCAGATAGTTACACTATTTAAGTAGAAAATTTAAAAGGAAAAGGCCACTTTTCAGCCGAGTTATAGATGAATACCTGTCTTTATTGATGAATTATCGTAAATAAGAGACTGAAAATATGAAAATGATATACATAACGTTAAGAATCAACCAAGAAAACTGTATAGGATTACGGGGGGCAGTTAGTTACACTATTAAAATAGAAAATTTAAAAGGAAAAGGCCACTTTTCAGCCGAGTTATAGAAGAATACGTGTTTTTATTGATGAATTCACGTAAATAAGAGACTGAAAATATGAAAATTATATATATAATTATGTTAGGAATTAACCAAGAAAACTATATAGGATTACAGGGGGCAATTAGTTACACCATTTAAATAGAAAATTTTAAACGAAAAGGCCAATTTTCAGCCGTGCTATAGATGAATACGTGTTTTTATTGATGAATTCACGTAAATAAGAGACTGAAAATATGAAAATTATATATATATAACGTTAGGAATTAACCAAGAAAACTTTATACGGTTACAAGGAGCAATTAGTTACACTATTAAAATAGAAAATTTAGAAGGAAAATGCCACTTTTCAGCCGAGTTATAGAAGAATACGTGTTTTTATTGATGAATTCACGTAAATAAGAGACTGAAAATATGAAAATTATATACATAACGTTAAGAATTAACCAAGAAAACTGTATAGTATTACGGAAAGCAGTTAGTTACACCATTAAAATAGAAAATTTAAAAGGAAAAGGCCACTTTTCAGCCGAGTTATAGATGAATACCTGTTTTTATTGATGAATTCACGTAAATAAGAGACTGAAAATATGAAAATTATATAAATATATATATATATATATATATATATATATATATATATATATATATATAGTTCCGTTAGGAATCAACCAAGAAAACTATATAGGATTACAGGGGGCTATTAGTTACACTATATAAATAGAAAATTTAAAAGAAAAAGGCCAATTTTCAGCCGTGCTATAGATGAATACGTGTTTTTATTGATGAATTCACGTAAATAAGAGATTGAAAATATGAAAATTATATATATAACGTTAGGAAGTAACCAAGAAAACTATATAGGGTTACAAGGAGCAACTGATCACACTATTTAAATAGAAAATTTAAAAGGAAAAGGCCAATTTTCAGCCGTGCTATAGATGAATACGTGTTTTTATTGATGACTTCACGTAAATAAGAGACTGAAAATATGAAAATTATATATATAATTACGTTAGAAATTAACCAAGAAAACTATATAGGATTACGGGGGGCAGATAGTTACACTATTTAAGTAGAAAATTTAAAAGGAAAAGGCCACTTTTCAGCCGAGTTATAGATGAATACCTGTTTTTATTGATGAATTATCGTAAATAAGAGACTGAAAATATGAAAATGATATACATAACGTTAAGAATCAACCAAGAAAACTGTATAGGATTACGGGGGGCAGTTAGTTACACTATTAAAATAGAAAATTTAAAAGAAAAAGGCCACTTTTCAGCCGAGTTATAGAAGAATACGTGTTTTTATTGATGAATTCACGTAAATAAGAGACTGAAAATATGAAAATTATATATATAATTATGTTAGGAATTAACCAAGAAAACTATATAGGATTACAGGGGGCAATTAGTTACACCATTTAAATAGAAAATTTTAAAGGAAAAGGCCAATTTTCAGCCGTGCTATAGATGAATACGTGTTTTTATTGATGAATTCACGTAAATAAGAGACTGAAAATATGAAAATTATATATATATAACGTTAGGAATTAACCAAGAAAACTATATACGGTTACAAGGAGCAATTGGTTACACTATTAAAATAGAAAATTTAGAAGGAACATGCCACTTTTCAGCCGAGTTATAGAAGAATACGTGTTTTTATTGATGAATTCACGTAAATAAGAGACTGAAAATATGAAAATTATATATAATTACGTTAGGAATTAACCAAAAAAACTATATAGTATTACAGGGGGCAATTAGTTACACTATTTAAATAGAAAATTTAAATGGAAAAGGCCACTTTTCAGCCGAGTTATAGATGAATACCTGTTTTTATTGATGAATTCACGTAAATAAGAGACTGAAAATATGAAAATTACATATACAACGTTAAGAATTAACCAAGAAAACTGTATAGGATTACGGAAGGCAGATAGTTACACTATTTAAATAGAAAATTTAAAAGGAAAAGGCCACTTTTCAGCCGTGCTATAGATGAATACGTGTTTTTATTGATGAATTCACGTAAATAAGAGACTGAAAATATAAAAATTTTATATATAACGTTAAGAATTAACCAAGAAAACTGTATAGGATTACGCAGAGCAGTTAGTTACACCATTAAAATAGAAAATTTAGTCTAGTCTGCTTCCGAGTAAAGCCGCTTGTAGCTCCAGCCTCGGAATTGACACAGGTTTCGTTGGCGTTACCCTTGCTTTGCCGGCGATCATGGAGACATGGACCTTTCCTCCGGGCTCGACTATTCTCCAGTAGACTACTGCTGCATAGGCTTCTTCACTCGCATCGGAGAATGTGTGTAGCTGTCCTTTTCTGCCTTTGGGTGAGACGCACCTCGGGATCTTCAGCCTCGTTAATGTTGACACTTCTTCCAGGTATTTCATCCAGACTTCCTTTTGATGTTTGTTGATTGGTTCATCCCAGTCTATTTTCTTTCGCCAGATGTCTTGGATTAGTTTCTTTCCTTGTATTAGAACTGGTGTAGCAAAACCCATTGGATCGAAGGTGGACATTACTGCGCTTGTGACTTCTCTTTTTGTTGGAGTCCTTCTGCCGTCTTGCA
This sequence comes from Parnassius smintheus behrii, assembly GCA_036936625.1. Lineage (NCBI taxonomy): Eukaryota > Metazoa > Arthropoda > Insecta > Lepidoptera > Papilionidae > Parnassius > Parnassius smintheus. The sequence continues at coordinate 48,631,972 of JAUPFT010000017.1, forward strand.
GGTCCTCCGGCGTGTTGCGTAGCCCGACGTTGAAGGCTAATGTATCTTCTTTCACCAGCCATCTTAGTCCCAGAGTCTTCTCTTCCTTGGTCAGTTGTAAGGAGTTTTCTTTGTTTGCATCTTCTACCTCTGATATTACCCCCGAGTTGTTGCTGGCCCATCCCTTCAGATGAAAGTTTGCTCTTGCGTGAATGTCTTTCACTTCTTTGGATATTTTCTTTGCTTCGGTTGTAGATGCGAAGCTCTGCAGATAGTCGTCCATGTAGTGGTTTCTCTTAATTGCTTTCACTGCTTCAGGATGAGTGTTCTTAAATTCCTCTGCGTTCTTGTTCATTACGTATATGGCTGTTGCAGGTGATGACGCTGCCCCGAAGATGATTGAAGACATTCTATACTCTTCAGGCTTGCCGGTTCTTCGGTTTCCGCGCCACAGGAACCTGAGACTGTCTCGGTCGTCTTCTCTGACTTTTACTCGAAGAAACATGTCTTGTATGTCTGCCATGACGGCTACTGGTCCCTCTCTGAAACGCAGCAGTACTCCGAATAATGATTGTAGCAAGTCCGGGCCCGAGAGCAAGGCGTCGTTGAGGCTCTTTCCTTCATATTTGGCAGCTGCGTCGAACACTATTCTTAGCTTCTTCTTGACTGGGTGTACAACAGCGAAGTGGGGTAGGTAGAATGTCCTTCCTTCGTTAGAGGTTTCTGGAGCCTTCTCTGCGTATCCTTTTTCGATTAGACTCAGAATCTGCTCCTCGTAGTGCTTTCTTGCTTCTTGATCACGATCCAATTTTTTCTCGATGCTAACCAGGCGTCGAACAGCTTGATTGTAGTTGTTGGGCAGGTGTTCATCTTCTTTTTTCCACAGGAGTCCCGTTTCATATTGACCGCTTGGCAGTTTCTTGGTAGTTTTCTCGAGGGTTTCTAATGCTCTTCTGTCGCTGTCGTTAGATGGTGAACGATTTTGGATTCCTAGAGACTCTAATTGGAAGTGTCCTCGGACGAGGTCTTCTATGTCTTCCTTGCCGGTGGTCGCTCTGCCATAATGAGTGAAGTGTACTGTGGCAGTTGTTCCTGTTTCACATCCGTGTAACACCCACCCTAAGTTCGTGAGGGAAGCTACAGGATCTGATGGTTTGCCCTTCTTCAGCTTTCTTGTCACTATCAGTCCCCAATTGTCTTGGCCTATCAGTAGCTTGGGCCTCTCGGAGACGTAGAGGAGTTGATTTTCAATTGCCTTCAGGTGCTCACAGTTTCTCACGGTGTCCTTGTTTATGCATTGTTCAGACAGCTTCAGGTCGTCGATGGTTCTTGCTACGATAGTTCTCTTTTCTTTTCTATGAGCCCCTTTTATTTTGAACTCGATCTTCTGTGAACTATCTTTTCTTAACACCTTTCCGCCAACGGTTTCGATCGTGAGTTTTTCTTTCTTTCCTTCGACTCCGATTTTTTCAGCAATTGATGCGTCTAAGAGTGTGACCGTTGACCCTTCGTCTAGTAGTGCTAATACGCGAACTTGTCCTTTTGGGCCATAGAGGTTCACGGGGATCATCTTTAGGTAGGCCTTTTCTTCTCCTTTGGCGTTATGGATTGAAGCGACCTTTTCTTCTGAGATGCTATTGGTGTCTTTTGCTTCTTTTTCTATCGACGCCGGTGGTTTGTCAGAATGTAAGATGGTATGATGCCATCTTTTACACAGCTTGCACACTGGTGCTTTACAGTTGATTCTTGAGTGTCTGAATCGAAGGCACTTGAAGCATATCTTTGCCTTCTTGGTGATATCCCATTTTCCATTCAGGTTGGCTTCTTTGAACCTTTTACATTCTAATGCGAAATGTTCTTCCCCACAGAACGGACACGCCTTTTTATATTTCTCTTTCGACGCTTCTTGGACCAAATGAACGGGTTTTCTTATTCCTCTTCTTTGTTCTGAGGGCGCTTCGGGCGGGGCGAAGTCTCCGCACATGTCGGCTTCTGTTTCTAGGAACGCTTCGATAAGTAATAGCTCCTGAATTTCCTCGTCTCTTCTGCTTCTGTGGTAGGCGAACCAACGGAACTTCATTGACGTCGGCATCTTGTCTACTATAACTCTTAGCGTTTCAGGTGAACTGAGATACTGTGGTTTTTTCAGGGCTTTGATTGTTTCGACTGCGTTCTTTACTTTGCTTGCAAATATGCATATGTCGCTCGGGTTTTCGCCGACTCTTGGGAGGTTCTTCATTTTTTCTAGTTCTGCTAATGCTAGTGCTCCAGGTCTTCCGAATCTTGCTTCTAGTCCCTTGATCACTTCGCGTGGGTCTTCGGCGGTGAATAGCAGGCTTTGGACGGCTTCTCTAGCTTTTCCTTGGATCGCTATTCTAAGGCGTGCTAGGTTTTGATTGCTACCGAAAGAAGCAGCCGTATCCTCGTATGATCTTTTGAAGGCTAACCATTCTTCGCAGGCCCCGTTGAAGTGAGGTAGTTCTAGGTGCTTCGGTGAAACGGTGTCACGTGATTTTTCTGATAGCTTTAGTATGACTGAAGCTAGTTCCTGGATGTCACTTTTCTTTTCTTCTGCCTCTATTGGTTTGTGGTTCTTATTAGGCATGTCTCCGGTCTGGATGAACCAGCGTTCGACTTCTCGAGTTCGCTCGAACAGCTCGTCTCCGGCACCATCTTCATCTTCTGATTCCGCGGTGAGAAGTTCTAATTCCGCTTGAGCAACTTTTGACCGCGCTTCTGCCAATTCTAGTTCCCTTAATGCCATTGTCATCTTTGCTTGCGCTTCTGCTCTCTTCCTATGCGACGAGCGAACGTAAAGCGTGTCTGGATCGCGGGTCGTCTTTTTAGGGTGAGGCTGTTGCAGAGTCTTCATTGCGACACATCTTTCTTGAATCTGCGGCGTTGGATGACTTCCTTCTTGGTGAGGAACTGACGCTTCGACGGTGCGTGTCGGGGGGGTGGTATGAGTTACGTCCCCCGGTGTTGATTCTTTTCCGGCAATGTTTTTGTTAAGAAGTACGGGTTGTCTGTGTACGCTGCTGGGCGATGCTCTTGTAAGCGTCGATCGATTCGAAGTTGACGTGTTGGTAGCCGTCGTGTTTGTAGAATCACTCGGCGTATTCATGCTCCAATCCGTCGTACTGGTACCCGTAGTGGCGTTGCTTTCACTCGTAGTCCTCGACTGCACTGATTTTCATCTTGTATTTGAAGGCATCTTCCTAGTTTTCCTTAAACCCGATCCGGCTTCTCGAAGGACCAATGTAAATGCTCGTATAAGGGAGCGTTGATAAATAGAGCGGGTTTGCTGGCGGGATGTTAACTGGAGAGCATACAGTAGCAGTTAGATGAGCAATAAATAACACTTCTTGAGAGTTTCTTCTTGTTTTATTTCTTGATTCCTTATTATTACATTGCCGGATTTGGAATAATTTACCACGAAAAACGCCCCTTTTTTATAAGCCGCTGTAACCAATCATAATTAAGAAAAAATCGCATACGGCATTAGTGAATCTATTGACCAATCAGAGCGCAGAGTAACCTTTTCTAAGAGAGATTCACAATTTCCTTAATAAACGTGGTAAAACATTCCTTACAATATTTATATTTATTCCTAACGATAGATACAACTTATTTCTATTATTCTAAACATAAATCATTCAATAAACCTTTATTTTACATTTATAAAAAATAAAAATAGTTTCGCGGTCGCCTCACGGTTTAGCTCCGGAGTAGGACTATATTTTTTGCCGAACATACAAGTGGCGCCGCCAAGAGGTAGGAATGTACAACACTTTTTCAGGAATTATGCTTAAGAATCTATACAATATTTTTTCATGAAATTTAAATCTTTCTCATAATGAAATAACATTATACAGCGATTAATTGACATATTAATGTTTCTTTTGAAGTACTTTAAAGGAAAAAGAATTATATTAATCACTTATATGTTAAATAGCTCTTTAAGTTATGATAAAAGAAATCTTACTAGAAAATAAGCTTATACTTGCGTCTAATGTTCTAATCAGACCTAAATAATATTAAATAGATTCATATAAGTCATTTTAAGATAAAAATAGAAGTGTTTAATTTACTTTTCTGTTTTTTCAGCACTAATCAGTCTTTACACTTAGCTTTATTTTACGAATAGGAAACAGTTAAGATTAATACCATCACCTAATTTTAAATCACTGATAAGAAGTAATTATGATTAAATGCTAACACTTAGTTTTAATTCACTGATAATAAATAATTAATATTAAATGTTCGAATTCACTTTGTCGTCGCTAACATTCTCCCCCACGGTGCGTAGCACTGCATCCTCCGGAGGCGACGACTCCGCTGGCACCAGCACGATGACACGTCGAGTTGGACGGCGAAGTATTTCGCCTGATGTCCGCACGTCCAGCACCCTGGTTCTTCCGTCTGGTCCGGGATAGGTTTTGACGATTTCACCGCGAGGCCATGAGTTTCGCGGTAATGTGGCGTCCACTATTAGCACGATGTCTCCTTCCCTTGGGTCTCTGGTTTCTTTCCCCTCGAGTTTCCTTGGCATCAGAAGAGGTAAGTATTCTTTAATCCACCTTTTCCAGAAGTGGTCTGCGAGTCTCTGGGTGGTTCTCCAGCTTGCCTTTCCGATGAGCTCCGTGTCGCTGAACTCTCCCGGCGCCATAGCTCCGCATGATCTTCCCAGCAGAAAGTGGTTCGGTGTTAGGCTCTCCTCGTCTCCTGGGTCCATGCTGATCGGGGTGAGAGGTCTCGAGTTGACGATGTGTTCAACCTCAGTCATTAGCGTATGGAGTACTTCCTCGGGCGGGCTCTTCTCGTTGAGGACTACTGCTAGCGCCGTCTTGACTGTTCGTACGAGCCGCTCCCAGGCGCCTCCCATGTTCGGAGCTCCCGGGGGGATGAACTTCCACTGGATGCCCTTTTCCTGTGCGGCCTCCTCTAATTCCCTTCTTGCTCCGACGAAATTAGTTCCGTTGTCGCTATATACGGTTTTCGGAGTTCCTCTTCTGGCTGCCATTCGTCGGAGTGCCATGATCATTGAGCTGGCGCTGAGAGAAGGTACCAGTTCTAAATGTACTGCTCTAGTTGTGAGGCAGGTAAATAAGGCTCCCCAGCGCTTCTCGTTTCTTCTTCCGATGGTGACTTGCATTGGCCCGAAGTAGTCTACGGCTGTGCAGGAGAACGGAAATTGATGATGCTGCAATCTTTCACTCGGCAGATCTCCCGTTGGTGGTATCTCTGGTGAACTCTTCTTTGTCTTGCACCATTGACAGCTGTGTGCGACCGCTTTTAGAGTTGCTCTTAAACCCAAGATCCAGAACCTTTGACGAATTTCGTTCATTACTGTAGCGGTGTTTCCGTGAAGGAATTTCCTGTGATAGTGTTGTATTATTAGACGAGTTATTTTTTGTTTTCCGTCTAAAATGATAGGATTCATTATTCTTCCGTTTCGGTCGTGAAATTTCATTGTTCTGCTCCTTAATTTAATTATTCCGTCGTCTCCAATGTAAACGTCGATTTTCTTAAGTCGACTCGAATTTTCTAATGGCTTTTCTGACTTCAGTTTTCTTATGTCTGATGCAAAACTATCGCTCTGGCTTATTTTTATTAATATCTCTTCAGCCTTTTTTAGGTGTTCTGCTTCTATGGGTGAGTATAGGCGCTTATTTTTACTTCCGCTGGTCGACGGGATTGAGGTTTGTGCTTCTTTCTTCTGGATTTTTTGTGGTTTCCAAGACTCATCCTTCTGGCGTGCGGCGGTGGTGGTCGCTTTACGGCTCTTCTTTTGGTAGGTGTGTAAAGGCGATCACTCTGGCTGTAGTGCGCAGCAGTCGCTCCCAGCTCGAGAACCTTTCTAGGTTTAATAGGGTGTCTTCTGCTGCCATCGTTGCCAATACCTTTTGCTTGCTTTTTTCTTCTGGCATAACAATTTCTGGCTTGAAGTCGTGAAATGGCCATTCTTCTTCTGGTCGACGGAGAAATGACGGGCCTTTGAACCATCTGGCGTTGTGGTCGAATTCGGTTGGGGTTCCCCTCGTGGCGTCGTCCGCTGGATTCTCCTTGGTTGGCACCCATCTCCAGTCTTCTGGCTTGGACCTTTCTTCGATCTCGGCGAGTCGGTTGGCCACAAATGTTTTGAACTTCCTTGGTTCTGACTTTATCCATTGCAGCACTGTGCTGGAGTCGGTCCAGTAAACCTTTCTCGTTATGTCGAGCTCTGATTCCTCTTCGATTGTGGCGGCTAGTCTGCTTCCGAGTAAAGCCGCTTGTAGCTCCAGCCTCGGAATTGACACAGGTTTCGTTGGCGTTACCCTTGCTTTGCCGGCGATCATGGAGACATGGACCTTTCCTCCGGGCTCGACTATTCTCCAGTAGACTACTGCTGCATAGGCTTCTTCACTCGCATCGGAGAATGTGTGTAGCTGTCCTTTTCTGCCTTTGGGTGAGACGCACCTCGGGATCTTCAGCCTCGTTAATGTTGACACTTCTTCCAGGTATTTCATCCAGACTTCCTTTTGATGTTTGTTGATTGGTTCATCCCAGTCTATTTTCTTTCGCCAGATGTCTTGGATTAGTTTCTTTCCTTGTATTAGAACTGGTGTAGCAAAACCCATTGGATCGAAGGTGGACATTACTGCGCTTGTGACTTCTCTTTTTGTTGGAGTCCTTCTGCCGTCTTGCAGGTCCTCCGGCGTGTTGCGTAGCCCGACGTTGAAGGCTAATGTATCTTCTTTCACCAGCCATCTTAGTCCCAGAGTCTTCTCTTCCTTGGTCAGTTGTAAGGAGTTTTCTTTGTTTGCATCTTCTACCTCTGATATTACCCCCGAGTTGTTGCTGGCCCATCCCTTCAGATGAAAGTTTGCTCTTGCGTGAATGTCTTTCACTTCTTTGGATATTTTCTTTGCTTCGGTTGTAGATGCGAAGCTCTGCAGATAGTCGTCCATGTAGTGGTTTCTCTTAATTGCTTTCACTGCTTCAGGATGAGTGTTCTTAAATTCCTCTGCGTTCTTGTTCATTACGTATATGGCTGTTGCAGGTGATGACGCTGCCCCGAAGATGATTGAAGACATTCTATACTCTTCAGGCTTGCCGGTTCTTCGGTTTCCGCGCCACAGGAACCTGAGACTGTCTCGGTCGTCTTCTCTGACTTTTACTCGAAGAAACATGTCTTGTATGTCTGCCATGACGGCTACTGGTCCCTCTCTGAAACGCAGCAGTACTCCGAATAATGATTGTAGCAAGTCCGGGCCCGAGAGCAAGGCGTCGTTGAGGCTCTTTCCTTCATATTTGGCAGCTGCGTCGAACACTATTCTTAGCTTCTTCTTGACTGGGTGTACAACAGCGAAGTGGGGTAGGTAGAATGTCCTTCCTTCGTTAGAGGTTTCTGGAGCCTTCTCTGCGTATACTTTTTCGATTAGACTCAGAATCTGCTCCTCGTAGTGCTTTCTTGCTTCTTGATCACGATCCAATTTTTTCTCGATGCTAACCAGGCGTCGAACAGCTTGATTGTAGTTGTTGGGCAGGTGTTCATCTTCTTTTTTCCACAGGAGTCCCGTTTCATATTGACCGCTTGGCAGTTTCTTGGTAGTTTTCTCGAGGGTTTCTAATGCTCTTCTGTCGCTGTCGTTAGATGGTGAACGATTTTGGATTCCTAGAGACTCTAATTGGAAGTGTTCTCGGACGAGGTCTTCTATGTCTTCCTTGCCGGTGGTCGCTCTGCCATAATGAGTGAAGTGTACTGTGGCAGTTGTTCCTGTTTCACATCCGTGTAACACCCACCCTAAGTTCGTGAGGGAAGCTACAGGATCTGATGGTTTGCCCTTCTTCAGCTTTCTTGTCACTATCAGTCCCCGATTGTCTTGGCCTATCAGTAGCTTGGGCCTCTCGGAGACGTAGAGGAGTTGATTTTCAATTGCCTTCAGGTGCTCACAGTTTCTCACGGTGTCCTTGTTTATGCATTGTTCAGACAGCTTCAGGTCGTCGATGGTTCTTGCTAGGATAGTTCTCTTTTCTTTTCTATGAGCCCCTTTTATTTTGAACTCGATCTTCTGTGAACTATCTTTTCTTAACACCTTTCCGCCAACGGTTTCGATCGTGAGTTTTTCTTTCTTTCCTTCGACTCCGATTTTTTCAGCAATTGATGCGTCTAAGAGTGTGACCGTTGACCCTTCGTCTAGTAGTGCTAATACGCGAACTTGTCCTTTTGGGCCATAGAGGTTCACGGGGATCATCTTTAGGTAGGCCTTTTCTTCTCTTTTGGCGTTATGGATTGAAGCGACCTTTTCTTCTGAGATGTTATTGGTGTCTTTTGCTTCTTTTTCTATCGACGCCGGTGGTTTGTCAGAATGTAAGATGGTATGATGCCATCTTTTACACAGCTTGCACACTGGTGCTTTACAGTTGATTCTTGAGTGTCTGAATCGAAGGCACTTGAAACATATCTTTGCCTTCTTGGTCATATCCCATTTTCCATTCAGGTTGGCTTCTTTGAACCTTTTACATTCTAATGCGAAGTGTTCTTCCCCACAGAACGGACACGCCTTCTTATATTTCTCTTTCGACGCTTCTTGGACCAAATGAACGGGTTTTCTTATTCCTCTTCTTTGTTCTGAGGGCGCTTCGGGCGGGGCGAAGTCTCCGCACATGTCGGCTTCTGTTTCTAGGAACGCTTCGATAAGTAATAGCTCCTGAATTTCCTCGTCTCTTCTGCTTCTGTGGTAGGCGAACCAACGGAACTTCATTGACGTCGGCATCTTGTCTACTATAACTCTTAGCGTTTCAGGTGAACTGAGATACTGTGGTTTTTTCAGGGCTTTGATTGTTTCGACTGCGTTCTTTACTTTGCTTGCAAATATGCATATGTCGCTCGGGTTTTCGCCGACTCTTGGGAGGTTCTTCATTTTTTCTAGTTCTGCTAATGCTAGTGCTCCAGGTCTTCCGAATCTTGCTTCTAGTCCCTTGATCACTTCGCGTGGGTCTTCGGCGGTGAATAGCAGGCTTTGGACGGCTTCTCTAGCTTTTCCTTGGATCGCTATTCTGAGGCGTGCTAGGTTTTGATTGCTACCGAAAGAAGCAGCCGTATCCTCGTATGATCTTTTGAAGGCTAACCATTCTTCGCAGGCCCCGTTGAAGTGAGGTAGTTCTAGGTGCTTCGGTGAAACGGTGTCACGTGATTTTTCTGATAGCTTTAGTATGACTGAAGCTAGTTCCTGGATGTCACTTTTCTTTTCTTCTGCCTCTATTGGTTTGTGGTTCTTATTAGGCATGTCTCCGGTCTGGATGAACCAGCGTTCGACTTCTCGAGTTCGCTCGAACAGCTCTTCTCCGGCACCATCTTCATCTTCTGATTCCGCGGTGAGAAGTTCTAATTCCGCTTGAGCAACTTTTGACCGCGCTTCTGCCAATTCTAGTTCCCTTAATGCCATTGTCATCTTTGCTTGCGCTTCTGCTCTCTTCCTATGCGACGAGCGAACGGAAAGCGTGTCTGGATCGCGGGTCGTCTTCTTAGGGTGAGGCTGTTGCAGAGTCTTCATTGCGACACTTCTTTCTTGAATCTGCGGCGTTGGATGACTTCCTTCTTGGTGAGGAACTGACGCTTCGACGGTGCGTGTCGGGGGGGTGGTATGAGTTACGTCCCCCGGTGTTGATTCTTTTCCGGCAATGTTTTTGTTAAGAAGTACGGGTTGTCTGTGTACGCTGCTGGGCGATGCTCTTGTAAGCGTCGATCGATTCGAAGTTGACGTGTTGGTAGCCGTCGTGTTTGTAGAATCACTCGGCGTATTCATGCTCCAATCCGTCGTACTGGTACCCGTAGTGGCGTTGCTTTCACTCGTAGTCTTACACTGCACTGATTTTGATCTTGTATTTGAAGGCATCTTCCTAGTTTTCCTTAAACCCGATCCGGCTTCTCGAAGGACCAATGTAAATGCTCGTATAAGGGAGCGTTGATAAATAGAGCGGGTTTGCTGGCGGGATGTTAACTGGAGAGCATACAGTAGCAGTTAGATGAGCAATAAATAACACTTCTTGAGAGTTTCTTCTTGTTTTATTTCTTGATTCCTTATTATTACATTGCCGGATTTGGAATAATTTACCACGAAAAACGCCCCTTTTTTATAAGCGGCTGTAACTGTCTATTGACCAATCAGAGCGCAGAGTAACCTTTTCTAAGAGAGATTCACAATTTCCTTAATAAACGTGGTAAAACATTCCTTACAATATTTATATTTATTCCTAACGATAGATACAACTTATTTCTATTATTCTAAACATAAATCATTCAATAAACCTTTATTTTACATTTATAAAAAATAAAAATAGTTTCGCGGTCGCCTCACGGTTTAGCTCCGGAGTAGGACTATATTTTTTGCCGAACATACAAGTGGCGCCGCCAAGAGGTAGGAATGTACAACACTTTTTCAGGAATTATGCTTAAGAATCTATACAATATTTTTTCATGAAATTTAAATCTTTCTCATAATGAAATAACATTATACAGCGATTAATTGACATAATAATGTTTCTTTTGAAGTACTTTAAAGGAAAAAGAATTATATTAATCACTTATATGTTAAATAGCTCTTTAAGTTATGATAAAAGAAATCTTACTAGAAAATAAGCTTATACTTGCGTCTAATGTTCTAATCAGACCTAAATAATATTAAATAGATTCATATAAGTCACTTTAAGATAAAAATAGAAGTGTTTAATTTACTTTTCTGTTTTTTCAGCACTAATCAGTCTTTACACTTAGCTTTATTTTACGAATAGGAAACAGTTAAGATTAATACCATCACCTAATTTTAAATCACTGATAAGAAGTAATTATGATTAAATGCTAACACTTAGTTTTAATTCACTGATAATAAATAATTAATATTAAATGTTCGAATTCACTTTGTCGTCGCTAACATCCTCCCCCACGGTGCGTAGCACTGCATTCTCCGGAGGCGACGACTCCGCTGGCACCAGCACGATGACACGTCGAGTTGGACGGCGAAGTATTTCGCCTGATGTCCGCACGTCCAGCACCCTGGTTCTTCCGTCTGGTCCGGGATAGGTTTTGACGATTTCACCGCGAGGCCATGAGTTTCGCGGTAATGTGGCGTCCACTATTAGCACGATGTCTCCTTCCCTTGGGTCTCTGGTTTCTTTCCCCTCGAGTTTCCTTGGCATCAGAAGAGGTAAGTATTCTTTAATCCACCTTTTCCAGAAGTGGTCTGCGAGTATCTGGGTGGTTCTCCAGCTTGCCTTTCCGATGAGCTCCGTGTCGCTGAACTCTCCCGGCGCCATAGCTCCGCATGATCTTCCCAGCAGAAAGTGGTTCGGTGTTAGGCTCTCCTCGTCTCCTGGGTCCATGCTGATCGGGGTGAGAGGTCTCGAGTTGACGATGTGTTCAACCTCAGTCATTAGCGTATGGAGTACTTCCTCGGGCGGGCTCTTCTCGTTGAGGACTACTGCTAGCGCCGTCTTGACTGTTCGTACGAGCCGCTCCCAGGCACCTCCCATGTTCGGAGCTCCCGGGGGGATGAACTTCCACTGGATGCCCTTTTCCTGTGCGGCCTCCTCTAATTCCCTTCTTGCTCCGACGAAATTAGTTCCGTTGTCGCTATATACGGTTTTCGGAGTTCCTCTTCTGGCTGCCATTCGTCGGAGTGCCATGATCATTGAGCTGGCGCTGAGAGAAGGTACCAGTTCTAAATGTACTGCTCTAGTTGTGAGGCAGGTAAATAAGGCTCCCCAGCGCTTCTCGTTTCTTCTTCCGATGGTGACTTGCATTGGCCCGAAGTAGTCTACGGCTGTGCAGGAGAACGGAAATTGATGATGCTGCAATCTTTCACTCGGCAGATCTCCCGTTGGTGGTATCTCTGGTGAACTCTTCTTTGTCTTGCACCATTGACAGCTGTGTGCGACCGCTTTTAGAGTTGCTCTTAAACCCAAGATCCAGAACCTTTGACGAATTTCGTTCATTACTGTAGCGGTGTTTCCGTGAAGGAATTTCCTGTGATAGTGTTGTATTATTAGACGAGTTATTTTTTGTTTTCCGTCTAAAATGATAGGATTCATTATTCTTCCGTTTCGGTCGTGAAATTTCATTGTTCTGCTCCTTAATTTAATTATTCCGTCGTCTCCAATGTAAACGTCGATTTTCTTAAGTCGACTCGAATTTTCTAATGGCTTTTCTGACTTCAGTTTTCTTATGTCTGATGCAAAACTATCGCTCTGGCTTATTTTTATTAATATCTCTTCAGCCTTTTTTAGGTGTTCTGCTTCTATGGGTGAGTATAGGCGCTTATTTTTACTTCCGCTGGTCGACGGGATTGAGGTTTGTGCTTCTTTCTTCTGGATTTTTTGTGGTTTCCAAGACTCATCCTTCTGGCGTGCGGCGGTGGTGGTCGCTTTACGGCTCTTCTTTTGGTAGGTGTGTAAAGGCGATCACTCTGGCTGTAGTGCGCAGCAGTCGCTCCCAGCTCGAGAACCTTTCTAGGTTTAATAGGGTGTCTTCTGCTGCCATCGTTGCCAATACCTTTTGCTTGCTTTTTTCTTCTGGCATAACAATTTCTGGCTTGAAGTCGTGAAATGGCCATTCTTCTTCTGGTCGACGGAGAAATGACGGGCCTTTGAACCATCTGGCGTTGTGGTCGAATTCGGTTGGGGTTCCCCTCGTGGCGTCGTCCGCTGGATTCTCCTTGGTTGGCACCCATCTCCAGTCTTCTGGCTTGGACCTTTCTTCGATCTCGGCGAGTCGGTTGGCCACAAATGTTTTGAACTTCCTTGGTTCTGACTTTATCCATTGCAGCACTGTGCTGGAGTCGGTCCAGTAAACCTTTCTCGTTATGTCGAGCTCTGATTCCTCTTCGATTGTGGCGGCTAGTCTGCTTCCGAGTAAAGCCGCTTGTAGCTCCAGCCTCGGAATTGACACAGGTTTCGTTGGCGTTACCCTTGCTTTGCCGGCGATCATGGAGACATGGACCTTTCCTCCGGGCTCGACTATTCTCCAGTAGACTACTGCTGCATAGGCTTCTTCACTCGCATCGGAGAATGTGTGTAGCTGTCCTTTTCTGCCTTTGGGTGAGACGCACCTCGGGATCTTCAGCCTCGTTAATGTTGACACTTCTTCCAGGTATTTCATCCAGACTTCCTTTTGATGTTTGTTGATTGGTTCATCCCAGTCTATTTTCTTTCGCCAGATGTCTTGGATTAGTTTCTTTCCTTGTATTAGAACTGGTGTAGCAAAACCCATTGGATCGAAGGTGGACATTACTGCGCTTGTGACTTCTCTTTTTGTTGGAGTCCTTCTACCGTCTTGCAGGTCCTCCGGCGTGTTGCGTAGCCCGACGTTGAAGGCTAATGTATCTTCTTTCACCAGCCATCTTAGTCCCAGAGTCTTCTCTTCCTTGGTCAGTTGTAAGGAGTTTTCTTTGTTTGCATCTTCTACCTCTGATATTACCCCCGAGTTGTTGCTGGCCCATCCCTTCAGATGAAAGTTTGCTCTTGCGTGAATGTCTTTCACTTCTTTGGATATTTTCTTTGCTTCGGTTGTAGATGCGAAGCTCTGCAGATAGTCGTCCATGTAGTGGTTTCTCTTAATTGCTTTCACTGCTTCAGGATGAGTGTTCTTAAATTCCTCTGCGTTCTTGTTCATTACGTATATGGCTGTTGCAGGTGATGACGCTGCCCCGAAGATGATTGAAGACATTCTATACTCTTCAGGCTTGCCGGTTCTTCGGTTTCCGCGCCACAGGAACCTGAGACTGTCTCGGTCGTCTTCTCTGACTTTTACTCGAAGAAACATGTCTTGTATGTCTGCCATGACGGCTACTGGTCCCTCTCTGAAACGCAGCAGTACTCCGAATAATGATTGTAGCAAGTCCGGGCCCGAGAGCAAGGCGTCGTTGAGGCTCTTTCCTTCATATTTGGCAGCTGCGTCGAACACTATTCTTAGCTTCTTCTTGACTGGGTGTACAACAGCGAAGTGGGGTAGGTAGAATGTCCTTCCTTCGTTAGAGGTTTCTGGAGCCTTCTCTGCGTATACTTTTTCGATTAGACTCAGAATCTGCTCCTCGTAGTGCTTTCTTGCTTCTTGATCACGATCCAATTTTTTCTCGATGCTAACCAGGCGTCGAACAGCTTGATTGTAGTTGCTGGGCAGGTGTTCATCTTCTTTTTTCCACAGGAGTCCCGTTTCATATTGACCGCTTGGCAGTTTCTTGGTAGTTTTCTCGAGGGTTTCTAATGCTCTTCTGTCGCTGTCGTTAGATGGTGAACGATTTTGGATTATTAGAGACTCTAATTGGAAGTGTTCTCGGACGAGGTCTTCTATGTCTTCCTTGCCGGTGGTCGCTCTGCCATAATGAGTGAAGTGTACTGTGGCAGTTGTTCCTGTTTCACATCCGTGTAACACCCACCCTAAGTTCGTGAGGGAAGCTACAGGATCTGATGGTTTGCCCTTCTTCAGCTTTCTTGTCACTATCAGTCCCCGATTGTCTTGGCCTATCAGTAGCTTGGGCCTCTCGGAGACGTAGAGGAGTTGATTTTCAATTGCCTTCAGGTGCTCACAGTTTCTCACGGTGTCCTTGTTTATGCATTGTTCAGACAGCTTCAGGTCGTCGATGGTTCTTGCTAGGATAGTTCTCTTTTCTTTTCTATGAGCCCCTTTTATTTTGAACTCGATCTTCTGTGAACTATCTTTTCTTAACACCTTTCCGCCAACGGTTTCGATCGTGAGTTTTTCTTTCTTTCCTTCGACTCCGATTTTTTCAGCAATTGATGCGTCTAAGAGTGTGACCGTTGACCCTTCGTCTAGTAGTGCTAATACGCGAACTTGTCCTTTTGGGCCATAGAGGTTCACGGGGATCATCTTTAGGTAGGCCTTTTCTTCTCCTTTGGCGTTATGGATTGAAGCGACCTTTTCTTCTGAGATGCTATTGGTGTCTTTTGCTTCTTTTTCTATCGACGCCGGTGGTTTGTCAGAATGTAAGATGGTATGATGCCATCTTTTACACAGCTTGCACACTGGTGCTTTACAGTTGATTCTTGAGTGTCTGAATCGAAGGCACTTGAAGCATATCTTTGCCTTCTTGGTCATATCCCATTTTCCATTCAGGTTGGCTTCTTTGAACCTTTTACATTCTAATGCGAAGTGTTCTTCCCCACAGAACGGACACGCCTTCTTATATTTCTCTTTCGACGCTTCTTGGACCAAATGAACGGGTTTTCTTATTCCTCTTCTTTGTTCTGAGGGCTCTTCGGGCGGGGCGAAGTCTCCGCACATGTCGGCTTCTGTTTCTAGGAACGCTTCGATAAGTAATAGCTCCTGAATTTCCTCGTCTCTTCTGCTTCTGTGGTAGGCGAACCAACGGAACTTCATTGACGTCGGCATCTTGTCTACTATAACTCTTAGCGTTTCAGGTGAACTGAGATACTGTGGTTTTTTCAGGGCTTTGATTGTTTCGACTGCGTTCTTTACTTTGCTTGCAAATATGCATATGTCGCTCGGGTTTTCGCCGACTCTTGGGAGGTTCTTCATTTTTTCTAGTTCTGCTAATGCTAGTGCTCCAGGTCTTCCGAATCTTGCTTCTAGTCCCTTGATCACTTCACGTGGGTCTTCGGCGGTGAATAGCAGGCTTTGGACGGCTTCTCTAGCTTTTCCTTGGATCGCTATTCTAAGGCGTGCTAGGTTTTGATTGCTACCGAAAGAAGCAGCCGTATCCTCGTATGATCTTTTGAAGGCTAACCATTCTTCGCAGGCCCCGTTGAAGTGAGGTAGTTCTAGGTGCTTCGGTGAAACGGTGTCACGTGATTTTTCTGATAGCTTTAGTATGACTGAAGCTAGTTCCTGGATGTCACTATTCTTTTCTTCTGCCTCTATTGGTTTGTGGTTCTTATTAGGCATGTCTCCGGTCTGGATGAACCAGCGTTCGACTTCTCGAGTTCGCTCGAACAGCTCTTCTCCGGCACCATCTTCATCTTCTGATTCCGCGGTGAGAAGTTCTAATTCCGCTTGAGCAACTTTTGACCGCGCTTCTGCCAATTCTAGTTCCCTTAATGCCATTGTCATCTTTGCTTGCGCTTCTGCTCTCTTCCTATGCGACGAGCGAACGGAAAGCGTGTCTGGATCGCGGATCGTCTTCTTAGGGTGAGGCTGTTGCAGAGTCTTCATTGCGACACTTCTTTCTTGAATCTGCGGCGTTGGATGACTTCCTTCTTGGTGAGGAACTGACGCTTCGACGGTGCGTGTCGGGGGGGTGGTATGGGTTACGTCCCCCGGTGTTGATTCTTTTCCGGCAATGTTTTTGTTAAGAAGTACGGGTTGTCTGTGTACGCTGCTGGGCGATGCTCTTGTAAGCGTCGATCGATTCGAAGTTGACGTGTTGGTAGCCGTCGTGTTTGTAGAATCACTCGGCGTATTCATGCTCCAATCCGTCGTACTGGTACCCGTAGTAGCGTTGCTTTCACTCGTAGTCTTCGACTGCACTGATTTTGATCTTGTATTTGAAGGCATCTTCCTAGTTTTCCTTAAACCCGATCCGGCTTCTCGAAGGACTAATGTAAATGCTCGTATAAGGGAGCGTTGATAAATAGAGCGGGTTTGCTGGCGGGATGTTAACTGGAGAGCATACAGTAGCAGTTAGATAAGCAATAAATAACACTTCTTGAGAGTTTCTTCTTGTTTTATTTCTTGATTCCTTATTATTACATTGCCGGATTTGGAATAATTTACCACGAAAAACGCCCCTTTTTTATAAGCGGCTGTAACCAATCATAATTAAGAAAAAATCGCATACGGCATTAGTGAATCTATTGACCAATCAGAGCGCAGAGTAACCTTTTCTAAGAGAGATTCACAATTTCCTTAATAAACGTGGTAAAACATTCCTTACAATATTTATATTTATTCCTAACGATAGATACAACTTATTTCTATTATTCTAAACATAAATCATTCAATAAACCTTTATTTTACATTTATAAAAAATAAAAATAGTTTCGCGGTCGCCTCACGGTTTAGCTCCGGAGTAGGACTATATTTTTTGCCGAACATACAAGTGGCGCCGCCAAGAGGTAGGAATGTACAACACTTTTTCAGGAATTATGCTTAAGAATCTATACAATATTTTTTCATGAAATTTAAATCTTTCTCATAATGAAATAACATTATACAGCGATTAATTGACATATTAATGTTTCTTTTGAAGTACTTTAAAGGAAAAAGAATTATATTAATCACTTATATGTTAAATAGCTCTTTAAGTTATGATAAAAGAAATCTTACTAGAAAATAAGCTTATACTTGCGTCTAATGTTCTAATCAGACCTAAATAATATTAAATAGATTCATATAAGTCACTTTAAGATAAAAATAGAAGTGTTTAATTTACTTTTCTGTTTTTTCAGCACTAATCAGTCTTTACACTTAGCTTTATTTTACGAATAGGAAACAGTTAAGATTAATACCATCACCTAATTTTAAATCACTGATAAGAAGTAATTTTGATTAAATGCTAACACTTAGTTTTAATTCACTGATAATAAATAATTAATATTAAATGTTCGAATTCACTTTGTCGTCGCTAACATTCTCCCCCACGGTGCGTAGCACTGCATCCTCCGGAGGCGACGACTCCGCTGGCACCAGCACGATGACACGTCGAGTTGGACGGCGAAGTATTTCGCCTGATGTCCGCACGTCCAGCACCCTGGTTCTTCCGTCTGGTCCGGGATAGGTTTTGACGATTTCACCGCGAGGCCATGAGATTCGCGGTAATGTGGCGTCCACTATTAGCACGATGTCTCCTTCCCTTGGGTCTCTGGTTTCTTTCCCCTCGAGTTTCCTTGGCATCAGAAGAGGTAAGTATTCTTTAATCCACCTTTTCCAGAAGTGGTCTGCGAGTCTCTGGGTGGTTCTCCAGCTTGCCTTTCCGATGAGCTCCGTGTCGCTGAACTCTCCCGGCGCCATAGCTCCGCATGATCTTCCCAGCAGAAAGTGGTTCGGTGTTAGGCTCTCCTCGTCTCCTGGGTCCATGCTGATCGGGGTGAGAGGTCTCGAGTTGACGATGTGTTCAACCTCAGTCATTAGCGTATGGAGTACTTCCTCGGGCGGGCTCTTCTCGTTGAGGACTACTGCTAGCGCCGTCTTGACTGTTCGTACGAGCCGCTCCCAGGCGCCTCCCATGTTCGGAGCTCCCGGGGGGATGAACTTCCACTGGATGCCCTTTTCCTGTGCGGCCTCCTCTAATTCCCTTCTTGCTCCGACGAAATTAGTTCCGTTGTCGCTATATACGGTTTTCGGAGTTCCTCTTCTGGCTGCCATTCGTCGGAGTGCCATGATCATTGAGCTGGCGCTGAGAGAAGGTACCAGTTCTAAATGTACTGCTCTAGTTGTGAGGCAGGTAAATAAGGCTCCCCAGCGCTTCTCGTTTCTTCTTCCGATGGTGACTTGCATTGGCCCGAAGTAGTCTACGGCTGTGCAGGAGAACGGAAATTGATGATGCTGCAATCTTTCACTCGGCAGATCTCCCGTTGGTGGTATCTCTGGTGAACTCTTCTTTGTCTTGCACCATTGACAGCTGTGTGCGACCGCTTTTAGAGTTGCTCTTAAACCCAAGATCCAGAACCTTTGACGAATTTCGTTCATTACTGTAGCGGTGTTTCCGTGAAGGAATTTCCTGTGATAGTGTTGTATTATTAGACGAGTTATTTTTTGTTTTCCGTCTAAAATGATAGGATTCATTATTCTTCCGTTTCGGTCGTGAAATTTCATTGTTCTGCTCCTTAATTTAATTATTCCGTCGTCTCCAATGTAAACGTCGATTTTCTTAAGTCGAATCGAATTTTCTAATGGCTTTTCTGACTTCAGTTTTCTTATGTCTGATGCAAAACTATCGCTCTGGCTTATTTTTATTAATATCTCTTCGGCCTTTTTTAGGTGTTCTGCTTCTATGGGTGAGTATAGGCGCTTATTTTTACTTCCGCTGGTCGACGGGATTGAGGTTTGTGCTTCTTTCTTCTGGATTTTTTGTGGTTTCCAAGACTCATCCTTCTGGCGTGCGGCGGTGGTGGTCGCTTTACGGCTCTTCTTTAGTAGGTGTGTAAAGGCGATCACTCTGGCTGTAGTGCGCAGCAGTCGCTCCCAGCTCGAGAACCTTTCTAGGTTTAATAGGGTGTCTTCTGCTGCCATCGTTGCCAATACCTTTTGCTTGCTTTTTTCTTCTGGCATAACAATTTCTGGCTTGAAGTCGTTAAATGGCCATTCTTCTTCTGGTCGACGGAGAAATGACGGGCCTTTGAACCATCTGGCGTTGTGGTCGAATTCGGTTGGGGTTCCCCTCGTGGCGTCGTCCGCTGGATTCTCCTTGGTTGGCACCCATCTCCAGTCTTCTGGCTTGGACCTTTCTTCGATCTCGGCGAGTCGGTTGGCCACAAATGTTTTGAACTTCCTTGGTTCTGACTTTATCCATTGCAGCACTGTGCTGGAGTCGGTCCAGTAAACCTTTCTCGTTATGTCGAGCTCTGATTCCTCTTCGATTTTGGCGGCTAGTCTGCTTCCGAGTAAAGCCGCTTGTAGCTCCAGCCTCGCAATTGACACAGGTTTCGTTGGCGTTACCCTTGCTTTGCCGGCGATCATGGAGACATGGACCTTTCCTCCGGGCTCGACTATTCTCCAGTAGACTACTGCTGCATAGGCTTCTTCACTCGCATCGGAGAATGTGTGTAGCTGTCCTTTTCTGCCTTTGGGTGAGACGCACTTCGGGATCTTCAGCCTCGTTAATGTTGACACTTCTTCCAGGTATTTCATCCAGACTTCCTTTTGATGTTTGTTGATTGGTTCATCCCAGTCTATTTTCTTTCGCCAGATGTCTTGGATTAGTTTCTTTCCTTGTATTAGAACTGGTGTAGCAAAACCCATTGGATCGAAGATGGACATTACTGCGCTTGTGACTTCTCTTTTTGTTGGAGTCCTTCTGCCGTCTTGCAGGTCCTCCGGCGTGTTGCGTAGCCCGACGTTGAAGGCTAATGTATCTTCTTTCACCAGCCATCTTAGTCCCAGAGTCTTCTCTTCCTTGGTCAGTTGTAAGGAGTTTTCTTTGTTTGCATCTTCTACCTCTGATATTACCCCCGAGTTGTTGCTGGCCCATCCCTTCAGATGAAAGTTTGCTCTTGCGTGAATGTCTTTCACTTCTTTGGATATTTTCTTTGCTTCGGTTGTAGATGCGAAGCTCTGCAGATAGTCGTCCATGTAGTGGTTTCTCTTAATTGCTTTCACTGCTTCAGGATGAGTGTTCTTAAATTCCTCTGCGTTCTTGTTCATTACGTATATGGCTGTTGCAGGTGATGACGCTGCCCCGAAGATGATTGAAGACATTCTATACTCTTCAGGCTTGCCGGTTCTTCGGTTTCCGCACCACAGGAACCTGAGACTGTCTCGGTCGTCTTCTCTGACTTTTACTCGAAAAAACATGTCTTGTATGTCTGCCATGACGGCTACTGGTCCCTCTCTGAAACGCAGCAGTACTCCGAATAATGATTGTAGCAAGTCCGGGCCCGAGAGCAAGGCGTCGTTGAGGCTCTTTCCTTCATATTTGGCAGCTGCGTCGAACACTATTCTTAGCTTCTTCTTGACTGGGTGTACAACAGCGAAGTGGGGTAGGTAGAATGTCCTTCCTTCGTTAGAGGTTTCTGGAGCCTTCTCTGCGTATCCTTTTTCGATTAGACTCAGAATCTGCTCCTCGTAGTGCTTTCTTGCTTCTTGATCACGATCCAATTTTTTCTCGATGCTAACCAGGCGTCGAACAGCTTGATTGTAGTTGTTGGGCAGGTGTTCATCTTCTTTTTTCCACAGGAGTCCCGTTTCATATTGACCGCTTGGCAGTTTCTTGGTAGTTTTCTCGAGGGTTTCTAATGCTCTTCTGTCGCTGTCGTTAGATGGTGAACGATTTTGGATTCCTAGAGACTCTAATTGGAAGTGTTCTCGGACGAGGTCTTCTATGTCTTCCTTCCCGGTGGTCGCTCTGCCATAATGAGTGAAGTGTACTGTGGCAGTTGTTCCTGTTTCGCATCCGTGTAACACCCACCCTAAGTTCGTGAGGGAAGCTACAGGATCTGATGGTTTGCCCTTCTTCAGCTTTCTTGTCACTATCAGTCCCCAATTGTCTTGGCCTATCAGTAGCTTGGGCCTCTCGGAGACGTAGAGGAGTTGATTTTCAATTGCCTTCAGGTGCTCACAGTTTCTCACGGTGTCCTTGTTTATGCATTGTTCAGACAGCTTCAGGTCGTCGATGGTTCTTGCTACGATAGTTCTCTTTTTTTTTCTATGAGCCCCTTTTATTTTGAACTCGATCTTCTGTGAACTATCTTTTCTTAACACCTTTCCGCCAACGGTTTCGATCGTGAGTTTTTCTTTCTTTCCTTCGACTCCGATTTTTTCAGCAATTGATGCGTCTAAGAGTGTGACCGTTGACCCTTCGTCTAGTAGTGCTAATACGCGAACTTGTCCTTTTGGGCCATAGAGGTTCACGGGGATCATCTTTAGGTAGGCCTTTTCTTCTCCTTTGGCGTTATGGATTGAAGCGACCTTTTCTTCTGAGATGCTATTGGTGTCTTTTGCTTCTTTTTCTATCGACGCCGGTGGTTTGTCAGAATGTAAGATGGTATGATGCCATCTTTTACACAGCTTGCACACTGGTGCTTTACAGTTGATTCTTGAGTGTCTGAATCGAAGGCACTTGAAGCATATCTTTGCCTTCTTGGTCATATCCCATTTTCCATTCAGGTTGGCTTCTTTGAACCTTTTACATTCTAATGCGAAGTGTTC
The DNA here is from genome assembly GCA_036936625.1 of Parnassius smintheus behrii. Taxonomy (NCBI): domain Eukaryota; kingdom Metazoa; phylum Arthropoda; class Insecta; order Lepidoptera; family Papilionidae; genus Parnassius; species Parnassius smintheus. The sequence goes on from JAUPFT010000017.1 coordinate 48,653,771, forward strand.
TTCCCCACAGAACGGACACGCCTTCTTATATTTCTCTTTCGACGCTTCTTGGACCAAATGAACGGGTTTTCTTATTCCTCTTCTTTGTTCTGAGGGCGCTTCGGACGGGGCGAAGTCTCCGCACATGTCGGCTTCTGTTTCTAGGAACGCTTCGATAAGTAATAGCTCCTGAATTTCCTCGTCTCTTCTGCTTCTGTGGTAGGCGAACCAACGGAACTTCATTGACGTCGGCATCTTGTCTACTATAACTCTTAGCGTTTCAGGTGAACTGAGATACTGTGGTTTTTTCAGGGCTTTGATTGTTTCGACTGCGTTCTTTACTTTGCTTGCAAATATGCATATGTCGCTCGGGTTTTCGCCGACTCTTGGGAGGTTCTTCATTTTTTCTAGTTCTGCTAATGCTAGTGCTCCAGGTCTTCCGAATCTTGCTTCTAGTCCCTTGATCACTTCGCGTGGGTCTTTGGACGGCTTCTCTAGCTTTTCCTTGGATCGCTATTCTAAGGCGTGCTAGGTTTTGATTGCTACCGAAAGAAGCAGCCGTATCCTCGTATGATCTTTTGAAGGCTAACCATTCTTCGCAGGCCCCGTTGAAGTGAGGTAGTTCTAGGTGCTTCGGTGAAACGGTGTCACGTGATTTTTCTGATAGCTTTAGTATGACTGAAGCTAGTTCCTGGATGTCACTTTTCTTTTCTTCTGCCTCTATTGGTTTGTGGTTCTTATTAGGCATGTCTCCGGTCTGGATGAACCAGCGTTCGACTTCTCGAGTTCGCTCGAACAGCTCTTCTCCGGCACCATCTTCATCTTCTGATTCCGCGGTGAGAAGTTCTAATTCCGCTTGAGCAACTTTTGACCGCGCTTCTGCCAATTCTAGTTCCCTTAATGCCATTGTCATCTTTGCTTGCGCTTCTGCTCTCTTCCTATGCGACGAGCGAACGGAAAGCGTGTCTGGATCGCGGGTCGTCTTTTTAGGGTGAGGCTGTTGCAGAGTCTTCATTGCGACACTTCTTTCTTGAATCTGCGGCGTTGGATGACTTCCTTCTTGGTGAGGAACTGACGCTTCGACGGTGCGTGTCGGGGGGGTGGTATGGGTTACGTCCCCCGGTGTTGATTCTTTTCCGGCAATGTTTTTGTTAAGAAGTACGGGTTGTCTGTGTACGCTGCTGGGCGATGCTCTTGTAAGCGTCGATCGATTCGAAGTTGACGTGTTGGTAGCCGTCGTGTTTGTAGAATCACTCGGCGTATTCATGCTCCAATCCGTCGTACTGGTACCCGTAGTGGCGTTGCTTTCACTTGTAGTATTCGACTGCACTGATTTTGATCTTGTATTTGAAGGCATCTTCCTAGTTTTCCTTAAACCCGATCCGGCTTCTCGAAGGACCAATGTAAATGCTCGTATAAGGGAGCGTTGATAAATAGAGCGGGTTTGCTGGCGGGATGTTAACTGGAGAGCATACAGTAGCAGTTAGATGAGCAATAAATAACACTTCTTGAGAGTTTCTTCTTGTTTTATTTCTTGATTCCTTATTATTACATTGCCGGATTTGGAATAATTTACCACGAAAAACGCCCCTTTTTTATAAGCGGCTGTAACCAATCATAATTAAGAAAAAATCGCATACGGCATTAGTGAATCTATTGACCAATCAGAGCGCAGAGTAACCTTTTCTAAGAGAGATTCACAATTTCCTTAATAAACGTGGTAAAACATTCCTTACAATATTTATATTTATTCCTAACGATAGATACAACTTATTTCTATTATTCTAAACATAAATCATTTAATAAACCTTTATTTTACATTTATAAAAAATAAAAATAGTTTCGCGGTCGCCTCACGGTTTAGCTCCGGAGTAGGACTATATTTTTTGCCGAACATACAAGTGGCGCCGCCAAGAGGTAGGAATGTACAACACTTTTTCAGGAATTATGCTTAAGAATCTATACAATATTTTTTCATGAAATTTAAATCTTTCTCATAATGAAATAACATTATACAGCGATTAATTGACATATTAATGTTTCTTTTGAAGTACTTTAAAGGAAAAAGAATTATATTAATCACTTATATGTTAAATAGCTCTTTAAGTTATGATAAAAGAAATCTTACTAGAAAATAAGCTTATACTTGCGTCTAATGTTCTAATCAGACCTAAATAATATTAAATAGATTCATATAAGTCACTTTAAGATAAAAATAGAAGTGTTTAATTTACTTTTCTGTTTTTTCAGCACTAATCAGTCTTTACACTTAGCTTTATTTTACGAATAGGAAACAGTTAAGATTAATACCATCACCTAATTTTAAATCACTGATAAGAAGTAATTATGATTAAATGCTAACACTTAGTTTTAATTCACTGATAATAAATAATTAATATTAAATGTTCGAATTCACTTTGTCGTCGCTAACATTCTCCCCCACGGTGCGTAGCACTGCATCCTCCGGAGGCGACGACTCCGCTGGCACCAGCACGATGACACGTCGAGTTGGACGGCGAAGTATTTCGCCTGATGTCCGCACGTCCAGCACCCTGGTTCTTCCGTCTGGTCCGGGATAGGTTTTGACGATTTCACCGCGAGGCCATGAGTTTCGCGGTAATGTGGCGTCCACTATTAGCACGATGTCTCCTTCCCTTTGGTCTCTGGTTTCTTTCCCCTCGAGTTTCCTTGGCATCAGAAGAGGTAAGTATTCTTTAATCCACCTTTTCCAGAAGTGGTCTGCGAGTCTCTGGGTGGTTCTCCAGCTTGCCTTTCCGATGAGCTCCGTGTCGCTGAACTCTCCCGGCGCCATAGCCTTGCATGATCTTCCCAGCAGAAAGTGGTTCGGTGTTAGGCTCTCCTCGTCTCCTGGGTCCATGCTGATCGGGGTGAGAGGTCTCGAGTTGACGATGTGTTCAACCTCAGTCATTAGCGTATGGAGTACTTCCTCGGGCGGGCTCTTCTCGTTGAGGACTACTGCTAGCGCCGTCTTGACTGTTCGTACGAGCCGCTCCCAGGCGCCTCCCATGTTCGGAGCTCCCGGGGGGATGAACTTCCACTGGATGCCCTTTTCCTGTGCGGCCTCCTCTAATTCCCTTCTTGCTCCGACGAAATTAGTTCCGTTGTCGCTATATACGGTTTTCGGAGTTCCTCTTCTGGCTGCCATTCGTCGGAGTGCCATGATCATTGAGCTGGCGCTGAGAGAAGGTACCAGTTCTAAATGTACTGCTCTAGTTGTGAGGCAGGTAAATAAGGCTCCCCAGCGCTTCTCGTTTCTTCTTCCGATGGTGACTTGCATTGGCCCGAAGTAGTCTACGGCTGTGCAGGAGAACGGAAATTGATGATGCTGCAATCTTTCACTCGGCAGATCTCCCGTTGGTGGTATCTCTGGTGAACTCTTCTTTGTCTTGCACCATTGACAGCTGTGTGCGACCGCTTTTAGAGTTGCTCTTAAACCCAAGATCCAGAACCTTTGACGAATTTCGTTCATTACTGTAGCGGTGTTTCCGTGAAGGAATTTCCTGTGATAGTGTTGTATTATTAGACGAGTTATTTTTTGTTTTCCGTCTAAAATGATAGGATTCATTATTCTTCCGTTTCGGTCGTGAAATTTCATTTTTCTGCTCCTTAATTTAATTATTCCGTCGTCTCCAATGTAAACGTCGATTTTCTTAAGTCGACTCGAATTTTCTAATGGCTTTTCTGACTTCAGTTTTCTTATGTCTGATGCAAAACTATCGCTCTGGCTTATTTTTATTAATATCTCTTCGGCCTTTTTTAGGTGTTCTGCTTCTATGGGTGAGTATAGGCGCTTATTTTTACTTCCGCAGGTCGACGGGATTGAGGTTTGTGCTTCTTTCTTCTGGATTTTTTGTGGTTTCCAAGACTCATCCTTCTGGCGTGCGGCGGTGGTGGTCGCTTTACGGCTCTTCTTTTGGTAGGTGTGTAAAGGCGATCACTCTGGCTGTAGTGCGCAGCAGTCGCTCCCAGCTCGAGAACCTTTCTAGGTTTAATAGGGTGTCTTCTGCTGCCATCGTTGCCAATACCTTTTGCTTGCTTTTTTCTTCTGGCATAACAATTTCTGGCTTGAAGTCGTGAAATGGCCATTCTTCTTCTGGTCGACGGAGAAATGACGGGCCTTTGAACCATCTGGCGTTGTGGTCGAATTCGGTTGGGGTTCCCCTCGTGGCGTCGTCCGCTGGATTCTCCTTGGTTGGCACCCATCTCCAGTCTTCTGGCTTGGACCTTTCTTCGATCTCGGCGAGTCGGTTGGCCACAAATGTTTTGAACTTCCTTGGTTCTGACTTTATCCATTGCAGCACTGTGCTGGAGTCGGTCCAGTAAACCTTTCTCGTTATGTCGAGCTCTGATTCCTCTTCGATTGTGGCGGCTAGTCTGCTTCCGAGTAAAGCCGCTTGTAGCTCCAGCCTCGGAATTGACACAGGTTTCGTTGGCGTTACCCTTGCTTTGCCGGCGATCATGGAGACATGCACCTTTCCTCCGGGCTCGACTATTCTCCAGTAGACTACTGCTGCATAGGCTTCTTCACTCGCATCGGAGAATGTGTGTAGCTGTCCTTTTCTGCCTTTGGGTGAGACGCACCTCGGGATCTTCAGCCTCGTTAATGTTGACACTTCTCCCAGGTATTTCATCCAGACTTCCTTTTGATGTTTGTTGATTGACACCATCTTCATCTTCTGATTCCGCGGTGAGAAGTTCTAATTCCGCTTGAGCAACTTTTGACCGCGCTTCTGCCAATTCTAGTTCCCTTAATGCCATTGTCATCTTTGCTTGCGCTTCTGCTCTCTTCCTATGCGACGAGCGAACGGAAAGCGTGTCTGGATCGCGGGTCGTCTTCTTAGGGTGAGGCTGTTGCAGAGTCTTCATTGCGACACTTCTTTCTTGAATCTGCGGCGTTGGATGACTTCCTTCTTGGTGAGGAACTGACGCTTCGACGGTGCGTGTCGGGGGGGGGGGGTGGGTGGTATGGGTTACGTCCCCCGGTGTTGATTCTTTTCCGGCAATGTTTTTGTTAAGAAGTACGGGTTGTCTGTGTACGCTGCTGGGCGATGCTCTTGTAAGCGTCGATCGATTCGAAGTTGACGTGTTGGTAGCCGTCGTGTTTGTAGAATCACTCGGCGTATTCATGCTCCAATCCGTCGTACTGGTACCCGTAGTGGCGTTGCTTTCACTCGTAGTCTTCGACTGCACTGATTTTGATCTTGTATTTGAAGGCATCTTCCTAGTTTTCCTTAAACCCGATCCGGCTTCTCGAAGGACCTATGTAAATGCTCGTATAAGGGAGCGTTGATAAATAGAGCGGGTTTGCTGGCGGGATGTTAACTGGAGAGCATACAGTAGCAGTTAGATGAGCAATAAATAACACTTCTTGAGAGTTTCTTCTTGTTTTATTTCTTGATTCCTTATTATTACATTGCCGGATTTGGAATAATTTACCACGAAAAACGCCCCTTTTTTATAAGCGGCTGTAACCAATCATAATTAAGAAAAAATCGCATACGGCATTAGTGAATCTATTGACCAATCAGAGCGCAGAGTAACCTTTTCTAAGAGAGATTCACAATTTCCTTAATAAACGTGGTAAAACATTCCTTACAATATTTATATTTATTCCTAACGATAGATACAACTTATTTCTATTATTCTAAACATAAATCATTCAATAAACCTTTATTTTACATGTATAAAAAATAAAAATAGTTTCGCGGTCGCCTCACGGTTTAGCTCCGGAGTAGGACTATATTTTTTGCCGAACATACAAGTGGCGCCGCCAAGAGGTAGGAATGAACAACACTTTTTCAGGAATTATGCTTAAGAATCTATACAATATTTTTTCATGAAATTTAAATCTTTCTCATAATGAAATAACATTATACAGCGATTAATTGACATATTAATGTTTCTTTTGAAGTACTTTAAAGGAAAAAGAATTATATTAATCACTTATATGTTAAATAGCTCTTTAAGTTATGATAAAAGAAATCTTACTGGAAAATAAGCTTATACTTGCGTCTAATGTTCTAATCAGACCTAAATAATATTAAATAGATTCATATAAGTCACTTTAAGATAAAAATAGAAGTGTTTAATTTACTTTTCTGTTTTTTCAGCACTAATCAGTCTTTACACTTAGCTTTATTTTACGAATAGGAAACAGTTAAGATTAATACCATCACCTAATTTTAAATCACTGATAAGAAGTAATTATGATTAAATGCTAACACTTAGTTTTAATTCACTGATAATAAATAATTAATATTAAATGTTCGAATTCACTTTGTCGTCGCTAACAATTATATATATAATTACGTTAGGAATTAACCAAGAAAACTATATAGGATTACAGGGGGCATCTAGTTACACCATGTAAATAGAAAATTTTAAAGGAAAAGGCCAATTTTCAGCCGTGCTATAGATGAATACGTGTTTTTATTGATGAATTCACGTAAATAAGAGACTGAAAATATGAAAATTATATATATAACGTTAAGAATTAACCAAGAAAACTGTGAAGGATTACGGGGGGCAGTTAGTTACACTATTTAAATAGAAAATTTAAAAGGAAAAGGCCACTTTTCAGCCGAGTTATAGATGAATACCTGTTTTTATTGATGAATTCACGTAAATAAGAGACTGAAAATATGAAAATTATATATATAGTTACGTTAGAAATTAACCAAGAAAACTATATAGGATTACAGGGAGCTATTAGTTACACTATATAAATAGAAAATTTAAAAGAAAAAGGCCAATTTTCAGCCGTGCTATAGATGAATACGTGTTTTTATTGATGAATTCACGTAAATAAGAGACTGAAAATATGAAAATGATATACATAACGTTAAGAATTAACCAAGAAAACTGTATAGGATTACGAGGGGCAGTTAGTTACACTATTAAAATAGAAAATTTAAAAGGAAAAGGCCACTTTTCAGCCGAGTTATAGAAGAATACGTGTTTTTATTGATGAATTCACGTAAATAAGAGACTGAAAATATGAAAATTATATATATAATTACGTTAGGAATTAACCAAAAAAACTATATAGGATTACAGGAGGCAATTAGTTACACTATTTAAATAGAAAATTTAAATGGAAAAGGCCACTTTTCAGCCGAGTTATAGATGAATACCTGTTTTTATTGATGAATTCACGTAAATAAGAGACTGAAAATATGAAAATTACATATATAACGTTAAGAATTAACCAAGAAAATTGTATAGGATTACGGAGGGCAGTTAGTTACACTATTTAAATAGAAAATTTAAAAGGAAAAGGCCACTTTTCAGCCGTGCTATAGATGAATACGTGTTTTTATTGATGAATTCACGTAAATAAGAGACTGAAAATATAAAAATTTTATATATAACGTTAAGAATTAACCAAGAAAACTGTATAGGATTACGGAGAGCAGTTAGTTACACCATTAAAATAGAAAATTTAAAAGGAAAAGGCCACTTTTCAGCCGAGATATAGATGAATACGTGTTTTTATTGATGAATTCACGTAAATAAGAGACTGAAAATATGAAAATTATATATGTAATTACGTTAGGAATTAACCAAGAAAACTATATAAGTTTACAGGGGGCTATTAGTTACACCATTTAAATAGAAAATTTTAAAGGAAAAGGCCAATTTTCAGCCGTGCTATAGATGAATACGTGTTTTTATTGATGAATTCACGTAAATAAGAGACTGAAAATATGAAAATAACGTATATAACGTTAGCAATTAACCAAGATAACTATATAGAATACAAGGAGCAATTGGTTACACTATTTAAATAGAAAATTTAAAAGGATAAGGCCAATTTTCAGCCGTGCTATTGATGAATACCTAATTTTATTGATGAATTCGCGTAAATAAGAGACTGAAAATATGAAAATTATATATATATATATATATATATATATATATATATATATATATATATATATATATATATATATATATATATATCGTTAAGAATTAACCAAGAAAACTGTAAAGGATTACGGGGAGCAGTTAGTTACACTATATAAATAGAAAATTTAAAAGAAAAAGGCCAATTTTCAGCCGTGCTATAGATGAATACGTGTTTTTATTGATGAATTCACGTAAATAAGAGATTGAAAATATGAAAATTATATATATAACGTAAGGAAGTAACCAAGAAAACTGTATAGGTTACAAAGAGCAATTGATTACACTATTTAAATAGAAAATTTAAAAGGAAAAGGCCAATTTTCAGCAGTGCTATAGATGAATACGTGTTTTTATTGATGAATTCACGTGAATAAGAGACTGAAAATATGAAAATTATATATAGAACGTTAAGAATCAACCAAGAAAACTATATAGGATTACGGGGGGCAGATAGTTACACTATTTAAGTAGAAAATTTAAAAGGAAAAGGCCAATTTTCAGCCGTGCTATAGATGAATACGTGTTTTTATTGATGAATTCACGTAAATAAGGGACTGAAAATATGAAAATTATATATATATAACGTTAAGAATTAACCAAGAAAACTGTATCGGATTACGGAGGGCAGTCAGTTACACTATTTAAATAGAAAATTTAAAAGGAAAAGGCCACTTTTCAGCCGTGCTATAGATGAATACGTGTTTTTATTGATGAATTCACGTAAATAAGGGATTGAAAATATGAAAATTATATATATAAAGTTAAGAATTAACCAAGAAAACTGTATAGGATTACGGAGGGCAGTTAGTTACACTATTTAAATAGAAAATTTAAAAGGAAAAGGCCACTTTTCAGCCGTGTTATAGATGAATACCAGTTTTTATTGATAAATTCACGTAAATAAGAGACTGAAAATATGAAAATTATATACATAACGTTAAGAATTAACCAAGAAAACTGTATAGGATTACGGAGAGCAGTTAGTTACACCATTAAAATAGAAAATTTAAAAGGAAAAGGCCACTTTTCAGCCGAGTTATAGATGAATACGTGTTTTTATTGATGAATTCACGTAAATGAGAGACTGAAAATATGAAAATTATATATGTAATTACGTTAGGAATTAACAAAGAAAACTATATAGAATTACAGGGGGCTATTAGTTACACAATTTACATAGAAAATTTTAAAGGAAAAGGCCAATTTTTAGGTGTGCTATAGATGAATACGTGTTTTTATTGATGAATTCACGTAAATAAGAGACTGAAAATATGAAAATTACATATATAACGTTAAGAATTAATCAAGATAACTATATAGGGTTACAAGGAGCAATTGGTTACACTATTTAAATAGAAAATTTAAAAGGAAAAGGCCACTTTTCAGCCGAGTTATAGATGAATACCTGTTTTTATTGATAAATTCACGTAAATAAGAGACTGAAAATATGAAAATTATATATATAACGTTAGGAATTAACCAAGAAAACTATATAGAATTACGGGGATATATTAGTTACACTATATGAATAGGAAATTTAAAAGAAAAAGGCCTATTTTCAGCCGTGCTATAGATGAATACGTGTTTTTATTGATGAATTTAAGTAAGAAATAGACTGAAAATATGAAAATTAAATATATAACGTTACGAATTTACTAAGAAAACTATAAGGAAATGTGGGGAGCAACTAACTTTAAAATTTAAAGTTGATTTGAACGAAATATACCAATTTTTAGAAAAGTTATTATCGAATTTATAGTTGAATTTATGTGATTGTATTGATTGACCACTATACCTCGGTTTAGGTAAATAGTGATTTTTTCCAGTTTGTATGTTTTCTAAAGCAAATAAGAGTGCAGATGGTAGTTTCTACACTAGACAGACCTAATAAAATCAAAATAAGCGAAAGAAATGAAGATTTGAAAAATTTTAAAAATTTTAGGAAATTACGATTGTGGGAAAACGAATTATGTGGAAATCAATATTTTAGCGATAGAAATTTATTATAAAAACTATAGATAAATACGGGGGCGGTTAAATACACTATTAACAAAGAAAATTTGAACGGAAAAGGCCACTTTTCACCCGAGTTATAGATGAATACCTGTTTTTATTGATGAATTCACGTAAGTAAGAAACTGAAAATATGAAAATATATATATAATTACGTTAGGAATTAACCAGGAAAACTATATAGGATTACAGGGGGCAATTAGTAACACTATTTAAATAGAAAATTTTAAAGGAAAAGGCCAATTTTCAGCCGTGCTATAGATGAATACGTGTTTTTATTGATGAATTCACGTAAATAAGGGACTGAAAATATGAAAATTATATATATAATGTTAAGAATTAACCAAGAAAACTGTATCGGATTACGGAGGGCAGTCAGTTACACTATTAAATTGAAAATTTAAAAGGAAAAGGCCACTTTTCAGCCGTGCTATAGATGAATACGTGTTTTTATTGATGAATTCACGTAAATAAGGGACTGAAAATATGAAAATTATATATATAACGTTAAGAATTAACCAAGAAAACTGTATAGGATTACGGAGGGCAGTTAGTTACACTATTTAAATAGAAAATTTAAAAGGAAAAGGCCACTTTTCAGCCGAGTTATAGATGAATACGTGTTTTTATTGATGAATTCACGTAAATAAGAGACTGAAAATATGAAAATTATATATGTAATTACGTTAGGAATTAACCAAGAAAACTATGTCGAATTAAAGGGGGCTATTAGTTACACAATTTAAATAGAAAATTTTAAAGGAAAAGGCCAATTTTCAGCCAAGTTATAGATGAATACGTGTTTTTATTGATGAATTCACGTAAGTAAGAAACTGAAAATATGAAAATTATATATATAATTACAGTAGGAATTAACCAGGAGAACTATATAGGATTACAGGGGGCAATTAGTTACACTATTTAAATAGAAAATTCAAAAGGAAAAGGCCACTTTTCAGCCGAGTTATAGATGAATACCTGTTTTTATTGATGAATTCACGTAAATAAGAGACTGAAAATATGAAAATTATATATATAGTTACGTTAGGAATTAACCAAGAAAACTATAAAGGATTACAGAGGGCTATTAGTTACACTATATAAATGGAAAATTTAAAAGAAAAATGCCAATTTTCAGCCGTGCTATTGATGAATACGTGTTTTTATTGATGAATTCACGTAAATCAGAGATTGAAAATATGAAAATTATATATATAACGTTAGGAAGTAACCAAGAAAACTATATAGGGTTACAAGGAGCAATTGATTACACTATTTAAATAGAAAATTTAAAAGGAAAAGGCCAATTTTCAGCCGTGCTATAGATGAATACGTGTTTTTATTGATGAATTCACGTAAATAAGAGACTGAAAATATGAAAATTACATATATAACGTTAGCAATTAACCAAGATAACTATATAGGGTTACAAGGAGCAATTGGTTACACCATTTAAATAGAAAATTTTAAAGGAAAAGGCCAATTTTCAGCCGTGCTATAGATGAATACGTGTTTTTATTGATGAATTCACGTAAATAAGAGACTGAAAATATGAAAATTATATATATAACGTTAAGAATTAACCAAGAAAACTGTATCGGATTACGGAGGGCAGTCAGTTACACTATTTAAATAGAAAATTTAAAAGGAAAAGGCCACTTTTCAGCCGTGCTATAGATGAATACGTGTTTTTATTGATGAATTCACGTAAATAAGAGACTGAAAATATAAAAATTTTATATATAACGTTAAGAATTAACCAAGAAAACTGTATAGGATTACGGAGAGCAGTTAGTTACACCATTAAAATAGAAAATTTAAAAGGAAAAGGCCAATTTTCAGCCGAGTTATAGATGAATACGTGTTTTTATTGATGAATTCACGTAAATAAGAGACTGAAAATATGAAAATTATATATGTAATTACGTTAGGAATTAACCAAGAAAACTATATAAGATTACAGGGGGCTATTAGTTACACCATTTAAATAGAAAATTTTAAAGGAAAAGGCCAATTTTCAGGCGTGCTATAGATGAATACGTGTTTTTATTGATGAATTCACGTAAATAAGAGACTGAAAATATGAAAATTACATATATAACGTTAGCAATTAACCAAGATAACTATATAGGGTTACAAAAAGCAATTGGTTACACTATTTAAATAGAAAATTTAAAAGGATAAGGCCAATTTTCAGCCGTGCTATTGATGAATATCTAATTTTATTGATGAATTCGCGTAAATAAGAGACTGAAAATATGAAAATTATATATATAACGTTAAGAATTAACCAAGAAAACTGTGAAGGATTACGGGGGGCAGTTAGCTACACTATTTAAATAGAAAATTTAAAAGGAAAAGGCCACTTTTCAGCCGAGTTATAGATGAATACCTGTTTTTATTGATGAATTCACGTAAATAAGAGACTGAAAATATGAAAATTATATATATAGTTACGTTAGGAATTAACCAAGAAAACTATATAGGATTACAGGGGGCTATTAGTTACACTATATAAATAGAAAATTTAAAAGAAAAAGGCCAATTTTCAGCCGTGCTATAGATGAATACGTGTTTTTATTGATGAATTCATGTAAATAAGAGATTGAAAATATGAAAATTATATATATAACGTTAGGAAGTAAACAAGAAAACTATATAGGGTTACAAGGAGCAACTGATCACACTATTTAAATAGAAAATTTAAAAGGAAAAGGCCAATTTTCAGCCGTGCTATAGATGAATACGTGTTTTTATTGATGAATTCACGTAAATAAGAGACTGAAAATATGAAAATTATATATATAATTACGTTAGAAATTAACCAAGAAAACTATATAGGATTACAGGGGGCAATTAGTTACACCATTTAAATAGAAAATTTTAAAAGGAAAAGGCCAATTTTCAGCCGTGCTATAGATGAATACGTGTTTTTATTGATGAATTCACGTAAATAAGAGACTGAAAATATGAAAATTATATATATAACGTTAAGAATTAACCAAGAAAACTGTGAAGAATTACGGGGGGCAGTTAGTTACACTATTTAAATAGGAAATTTAAAAGGAAAAGGCCACTTTTCAGCCGAGTTATAGATGAATACCTGTTTTTATTGATGAATTCACGTAAATAAGAGACTGAAAATATGAAAATTATATATATAGTTACGTTAGGAATTAACCAAGAAAACTATATAGGATTACAAGGGGCTATTAGTTACACTATATAAATAGAAAATTTAAAAGAAAAAGGCCAATTTTCAGCCGTGCTATAGATGAATACGTGTTTTTATTGATGAATTCACGTAAATAAGGGACTGAAAATATGAAAATTATATATATAACGTTAAGAATTAACCAAGAAAACTGCATAGGATTACGGAGGGCAGTTAGTTACACTATTTAAATAGAAAATTTAAAAGGAAAAGGCCACTTTTCAGCCGAGTTATAGATGAATACGTGTTTTTATTGATGAATTCACGTAAATAAGAGACTGAAAATATGAAAATTATATATGTAATTACGTTAGGAATTAACCAAGAAAACTATATCGAATTAAAGGGGGCTATTAGTTACACAATTTAAATAGAAAATTTTAAAGGAAAAGGCCAATTTTCAGCCAAGTTATAGATGAATACGTGTTTTTATTGATGAATTCACGTAAGTAAGAAACTGAAAATATGAAAATTATATATATAATTACGTTAGGAATTAACCAGGAGAACTATATAGGATTACAGGGGGCAATTAGTTACACTATTTAAATAGAAAATTTAAAAGGAAAAGGCCACTTTTCAGCCGAGTTATAGATGAATACCTGTTTTTATTGATGAATTCACGTAAATAAGAGACTGAAAATATGAAAATTATATATATAGTTACGTTAGGAATTAACCAAGAAAACTATATAGGATTACAGAGGGCTATTAGTTACACTATATAAATAGAAAATTTAAAAGAAAAAGGCCAATTTTCAGCCGTGCTATTGATGAATACGTGTTTTTATTGATGAATTCACGTAAATCAGTGATTGAAAATATGAAAATTATATATATAACGTTAGGAAGTAACCAAGAAAACTATATAGGGTTATAAGGAGCAATTGATTACACTATTTAAATAGAAAATTTAAAAGGAAAAGGCCAATTTTCAGCCGTGCTATAGATGAATACGTGTTTTTATTGATGAATTCACGTAAATAAGAGACTGAAAATATGAAAATTACATATATAACGTTAGCAATTAACCAAGATAACTATAAAGGGTTACAAGGAGCAATTGGTTACACCATTTAAATAGAAAATTTTAAAGGAAAAGGCCAATTTTCAGCCGTGCTATAGATGAATACGTGTTTTTATTGATGAATTCACGTAAATAAGAGACTGAAAATATGAAAATTATATATATAACGTTAAGAATTAACCAAGAAAACTGTATCGAATTACGGAGGGCAGTCAGTTACACTATTTAAATAGAAAATTTAAAAGGAAAAGGCCACTTTTCAGCCGTGCTATAGATGAATACGTGTTTTTATTGATGAATTCACGTAAATAAGAGACTGAAAATATAAAAATTTTATATATAACGTTAAGAATTAACCAAGAAAACTGTATAGGATTACGGAGAGCTGTTAGTTACACCATTAAAATAGAAAATTTATAAGGAAAAGGCCAATTTTCAGCCGTGCTATAGATGAATACGTGTTTTTATTGATGAATTCACGTAAATAAGAGACTGAAAATATGAAAATTATATATATAACGTTAAGAATTAACCAAGAAAACTGTGAAGGATTACGGGGGGCAGTTAGTTACACTATTTAAATAGAAAATTTAAAAGGAAAAGGCCACTTTTCAGCCGAGTTATAGATGAATACCTGTTTTTATTGATGAATTCACGTAAATAAGAGACTGAAAATATGAAAATTATATATATAGTTACGTTAGGAATTAACCAAGAAAACTATATAAGATTACAGGGCGCTATTAGTTACACCATTTAAATAGAAAATTTTAAAGGAAAAGGCCAATTTTCAGGCGTGCTATAGATGAATACGTGTTTTTATTGATGAATTCACGTAAATAAGAGACTGAAAATATGAAAATTACATATATAACGTTAGCAATTAACCAAGATAACTATATAGGGTTACAAAAAGCAATTGGTTACACTATTTAAATAGAAAATTTAAAAGGATAAGGCCAATTTTCAGCCGTGCTATTGATGAATATCTAATTTTATTGATGAATTCGCGTAAATAAGAGACTGAAAATATGAAAATTATATATATAACGTTAAGAATTAACCAAGAAAACTGTGAAGAATTACGGAGGGCAGTTAGTTACACTATTTAAATAGAAAATTTAAAAGGAAAAGGCCACTTTTCAGCCGAGTTATAGATGAATACCTGTTTTTATTGATGAATTCACGTAAATAAGAGACTGAAAATATGAAAATTATATATATAGTTACGTTAGGAATTAACCAAGAAAACTATATAGGATTACAAGGGGCTATTAGTTACACTATATAAATAGAAAATTTAAAAGAAAAAGGCCAATTTTCAGCCGTGCTATAGATGAATACGTGTTTTTATTGATGAATTCACGTAAATAAGGGACTGAAAATATGAAAATTATATATATAACGTTAAGAATTAACCAAGAAAACTGTATAGGATTACGGAGGGCAGTTAGTTACCCTATTTAAATAGAAAATTTAAAAGGAAAAGGCCACTTTTCAGCCGATTTATAGATGAATACCTGTTTTTATTGATGAATTCACGTAAATAAGAGACTGAAAATATGAAAATTATATATATAGTTACGTTAGGAATTAACCAAGAAAACTATATAGGATTACAGAGGGCTATTAGTTACACTATATAAATAGAAAATTTAAAAGAAAAAGGCCAATTTTCAGCCGTGCTATAGATGAATACGTGTTTTTATTGATGAATTCACGTAAATAAGAGACTGAAAATATGAAAATTACATATATAACGTTAGCAATTAACCAAGATAACTATATAGGGTTACAAGGAGCAATTGGTTACACCATTTAAATAGAAAATTTTAAAGGAAAAGGCCAATTTTCAGCCGTGCTATAGATGAATACGTGTTTTTATTGATGAATTCACGTAAATAAGAGACTGAAAATATGAAAATTATATATATAACGTTAAGAATTAACCAAGAAAACTGTATCGAATTACGGAGGGCAGTCAGTTACACTATTTAAATAGAAAATTTAAAAGGAAAAGGCCACTTTTCAGCCGTGCTATAGATGAATACGTGTTTTTATTGATGAATTCACGTAAATAAGAGACTGAAAATATAAAAATTTTATATATAACGTTAAGAATTAACCAGGAAAACTGTATAGGATTACGGAGAGCTGTTAGTAACACCATTAAAATAGAAAATTTAAAAGGAAAAGGCCACTTTTCAGCCGAGCTATAGATGAATACGTGTTTTTATTGATGAATTCACGTAAATAAGAGACTGAAAATATGAAAATTATATATATAATTACGTTAGGAATTAACCAAGAAAACTATATAAGATTACAGGGGGCTATTAGTTACACCATTTAAATAGAAAATTTTAAAGGAAAAGGCCAATTTTCAGGCGTGCTATTGATGAATACGTGTTTTTATTGATGAATTCACGTAAATAAGAGACTGAAAATATGAAAATTACATATATAACGTTAGCAATTAACCAAGATAACTATTAGGGTTACAAAAAGCAATTGGTTACACTATTTAAATAGAAAATTTAAAAGGATAAGGCCAATTTTCAGCCGTGCTATTGATGAATATCTAATTTTATTGATGAATTCGCGTAAATAAGAGACTGAAAATATGAAAATTATATATATAACGTTAAGAATTAACCAAGAAAACTGTGAAGAATTACGGAGGGCAGTTAGTTACACTATTTAAATAGAAAATTTAAAAGGAAAAGGCCACTTTTCAGCCGAGTTATAGATGAATACCTGTTTTTATTGATGAATTCACGTAAATAAGAGACTGAAAATATGAAAATTATATATATAGTTACGTTAGGAATTAACCAAGAAAACTATATAAGATTACAGGGGGCTATTAGTTACACTATATAAATAGAAAATTTAAAAGAAAAAGGCCAATTTTCAGCCGTGCTATAGATGAATACGTGTTTTTATTGATGAATTCATGTAAATAAGAGATTGAAAATATGAAAATTATATATATAACGTTAGGAAGTAACCAAGAAAACTATATAGGGTTACAAGGAGCAACTGATCACACTATTTAAATAGAAAATTTAAAAGGAAAAGGCCAATTTTCAGCCGTGCTATAGATGAATACGTGTTTTTATTGATGAATTCACGTAAATAAGAGACTGAAAATATGAAAATTATATATATAATTACGTTAGAAATTAACCAAGAAAACTATATAGGATTACAGGGGGCAATTAGTTACACCATTTAAATAGAAAATTTTAAAAGGAAAAGGCCAATTTTCAGCCGTGCTATAGATGAATACGTGTTTTTATTGATGAATTCACGTAAATAAGAGACTGAAAATATGAAAATTATATATATAACGTTAAGAATTAACCAAGAAAACTGTGAAGAATTACGGGGGACAGTTAGTTACACTATTTAAATAGAAAATTTAAAAGGAAAAGGCCACTTTTCAGCCGAGTTATAGATGAATACCTGTTTTTATTGATGAATTCACGTAAATAAGAGACTGAAAATATGAAAATTATATATATATAGTTACGTTAGGAATTAACCAAGAAAACTATATAGGATTACAAGGGGCTATTAGTTACACTATATAAATAGAAAATTTAAAAGGAAAAGGCCAATTTTCAGCCGTGCTATAGATGAATACGTGTCTTTATTGATGAATTCACGTAAATAAGAGACTGAAAATATGAAAATTACATATATAACGTTAGCAATTAACCAAGATAACTATATAGGGTTACAAGGAGCAATTGGTTACACTATTTCAATAGAAAATTTAAAAGGATAAGGCCAATTTTCAGCCGTGCTATTGATGAATACCTAATTTTATTGATGAATTCGCGTAAATAAGAGACTGAAAATATGAAAATTATATATATATATATATATATATATATATATATATATATATATATATATATATATATATATGTATATATATATATATATATATATATATATATATATATATATATATATATATATATATATATATATATATATAACGTTAAGAATTAACCAAGAAAACTGTAAAGGATTACGGGGGGCAGTTAGTTACACTATTTAAATAGAAAATTTAAAAGGAAAAGGCCACTTTTCAGCCGAGTTATAGATGAATACCTGTTTTTATTGATGAATTCACGTAAATAAGAGACTGAAAATATGAAAATTATATATATAGTTACGTTAGGAATTAACCAAGAAAACTATATAGGATTAAAGGGGGCTATTAGTTACACTATATAAATAGAAAATTTAAAAGAAAAAGGCCAATTTTCAGCCGTGCTATAGATGAATACGTGTTTTTATTGATGAATTCACGTAAATAAGAGATTGAAAATATGAAAATTATATATATAACGTTAGGAAGTAACCAAGAAAACTATATAGGTTACAAGGAGCAATTGATTACACTATTTAAATAGAAAATTTAAAAGGAAAAGGCCAATTTTCAGCCGTGCTATAGATGAATACATGTTTTTATTGATGAATTCACGTGAATAAGAGACTGAAAATATGAAAATTATATATAAACGTTAAGAATCAACCAAGAAAACTATATAGGATTACGGGGGGCAGATAGTTACACTATTTAAGTAGAAAATTTAAAAGGAAAAGGCCACTTTTCAGCCGAGTTATAGATGAATACCAGTTTTTATTGATAAATTCACGTAAATAAGAGACTGAAAATATGAGAATTATATACATAACGTTAAGAATTAACCAAGAAAACTGTATAGGATTACGGAGAGCAGTTAGTTACACCATTAAAATAGAAAATTTAAAAGGAAAAGGCCACTTTTCAGCCGAGTTATAGATGAATACGTGTTTTTATTGATGAATTCACGTAAATAAGAGACTGAAAATATGAAAATTATATATGTAATTACGTTAGGAATTAACCAAGAAAACTATATAGAATTACAGGGGGCTATTAGTTACACAATTTACATAGAAAATTTTAAAGGAAAAGGCCAATTTTCAGGCGTGCTATTGATGAATACGTGTTTTTATTGATGAATTCACGTAAATAAGAGACTGAAAATATGAAAATTACATATATTACGTTAGCAATTAACCAAGATAACTATTAGGGTTACAAAAAGCAATTGGTTACACTATTTAAATAGAAAATTTAAAAGGATAAGGCCAATTTTCAGCCGTGCTATTGATGAATATCTAATTTTATTGATGAATTCGCGTAAATAAGAGACTGAAAATATGAAAATTATATATATAACGTTAAGAATTAACCAAGAAAACTGTGAAGAATTACGGAGGGCAGTTAGTTACACTATTTAAATAGAAAATTTAAAAGGAAAAGGCCACTTTTCAGCCGAGTTATAGATGAATACCTGTTTTTATTGATGAATTCACGTAAATAAGAGACTGAAAATATGAAAATTATATATATAGTTACGTTAGGAATTAACCAAGAAAACTATATAAGATTACAGGGGGCTATTAGTTACACTATATAAATAGAAAATTTAAAAGAAAAAGGCCAATTTTCAGCCGTGCTATAGATGAATACGTGTTTTTATTGATGAATTCATGTAAATAAGAGATTGAAAATATGAAAATTATATATATAACGTTAGGAAGTAACCAAGAAAACTATATAGGGTTACAAGGAGCAACTGATCACACTATTTAAATAGAAAATTTAAAAGGAAAAGGCCAATTTTCAGCCGTGCTATAGATGAATACGTGTTTTTATTGATGAATTCACGTAAATAAGAGACTGAAAATATGAAAATTATATATATAATTACGTTAGAAATTAACCAAGAAAACTATATAGGATTACAGGGGGCAATTAGTTACACCATTTAAATAGAAAATTTTAAAAGGAAAAGGCCAATTTTCAGCCGTGCTATAGATGAATACGTGTTTTTATTGATGAATTCACGTAAATAAGAGACTGAAAATATGAAAATTATATATATAACGTTAAGAATTAACCAAGAAAACTGTGAAGAATTACGGGGGACAGTTAGTTACACTATTTAAATAGAAAATTTAAAAGGAAAAGGCCACTTTTCAGCCGAGTTATAGATGAATACCTGTTTTTATTGATGAATTCACGTAAATAAGAGACTGAAAATATGAAAATTATATATATATAGTTACGTTAGGAATTAACCAAGAAAACTATATAGGATTACAAGGGGCTATTAGTTACACTATATAAATAGAAAATTTAAAAGGAAAAGGCCAATTTTCAGCCGTGCTATAGATGAATACGTGTCTTTATTGATGAATTCACGTAAATAAGAGACTGAAAATATGAAAATTACATACAGAACGTTAGCAATTAACCAAGATAACTATATAGGGTTACAAGGAGCAATTGGTTACACTATTTCAATAGAAAATTTAAAAGGATAAGGCCAATTTTCAGCCGTGCTATTGATGAATACCTAATTTTATTGATGAATTCGCGTAAATAAGAGACTGAAAATATGAAAATTATATATATATATATATATATATATATATATATATATATATATATATATATATATATATATATAACGTTAAGAATTAACCAAGAAAACTGTAAAGGATTACGGGGGGCAGTTAGTTACACTATTTAAATAGAAAATTTAAAAGGAAAAGGCCACTTTTCAGCCGAGTTATAGATGAATACCTGTTTTTATTGATGAATTCACGTAAATAAGAGACTGAAAATATGAAAATTATATATATAGTTACGTTAGGAATTAACCAAGAAAACTATATAGGATTAAAGGGGGCTATTAGTTACACTATATAAATAGAAAATTTAAAAGAAAAAGGCCAATTTTCAGCCGTGCTATAGATGAATACGTGTTTTTATTGATGAATTCACGTAAATAAGAGATTGAAAATATGAAAATTATATATATAACGTTAGGAAGTAACCAAGAAAACTATATAGGTTACAAGGAGCAATTGATAACACTATTTAAATAGAAAATTTAAAAGGAAAAGGCCAATTTTCAGCCGTGCTATAGATGAATACATGTTTTTATTGATGAATTCACGTGAATAAGAGACTGAAAATATGAAAATTATATATAAACGTTAAGAATCAACCAAGAAAACTATATAGGATTACGGGGGGCAGATAGTAACACTATTTAAGTAGAAAATTTAAAAGGAAAAGGCCACTTTTCAGCCGAGTTATAGATGAATACCAGTTTTTATTGATAAATTCACGTAAATAAGAGACTGAAAATATGAGAATTATATACATAACGTTAAGAATTAACCAAGAAAACTGTATAGGATTACGGAGAGCAGTTAGTTACACCATTAAAATAGAAAATTTAAAAGGAAAAGGCCACTTTTCAGCCGAGTTATAGATGAATACGTGTTTTTATTGATGAATTCACGTAAATAAGAGACTGAAAATATGAAAATTATATATGTAATTACGTTAGGAATTAACCAAGAAAACTATATAATTACAGGGGGCTATTAGTTACACAATTTACATAGAAAATTTTAAAGGAATAGGCCAATTTTCAGGCGTGCTATAGATGAATACGTGTTTTTATTGATGAATTCACGTAAATAAGAGACTAAAAATATGTAAATTACATATATAACGTTAAGAATTAATCAATATCACTATATAGGGTTACAAGGAGCAATTGGTTACACTATTTAAATAGAAAATTTAAAAGGAAAAGGCCACTTTTCAGCCGAGTTATAGATGAATACCTGTTTTTATTGATGAATTCACGTAAATAAGAGACTGAAAATATGAAAATTATATATATAACGTTAGGAATTAACCAAGAAAACTATATAGAATTACGGGGATATATTAGTTACACTATATGAATAGGAAATTTAAAAGAAAAAGGCCTATTTACAGCCGTGCTATAGATGAATACGTGTTTTTATTGATGAATTCACGTAAATAAGAGACTGAAAATATGAAAATTATATATATAGTTACGTTAGGAATTAACCAAGAAAACTATATAGGATTACAGGGAGCTATTAGTTACACTATATAAATAGAAAATTTAAAAAAAAAGGCCAATTTTCAGCCGTGCTATAGATGAATACGTGTTTTTATTGATGAATTCACGTAAATAAGAGACTGAAAATATGAAAATGATATACATAACGTTAAGAATTAACCAAGAAAACTGTATAGGATTACGAGGGGCAGTTAGTTACACTGTTAAAATAGAAAATTTAAAAGGAAAAGGCCACTTTTCAGCCGAGTTATAGAAGAATACGTGTTTTTATTGATGAATTCACGTAAATAAGAGACTGAAAATATGAAAATTATATATATATAATTACGTTAGGAATTAACCAAGAAAACTATATAGGATTACAGGGGGCAATTAGTTACACCATTTAAATAGAAAATTTTAAAGGAAAAGGCCAATTTTCAGCCGTGCTATAGATGAATACGTGTTTTTATTGATGAATTCACGTAAATAAGAGACTGAAAATATGAAAATTATATATATATGTATATAACGTTGAGAATTAACCAAGAAAACTATATAGGGTTACAAGGAGCAATTTGTTACACTATTAAAATAGAAAATTTAGAAGGAAAAGGCCACTTTTCAGCCGAGTTATAGAAGAATACGTGTTTTTATTGATGAATTCACGTAAATAAGAGACTGAAAATATGAAAATTATATATATAATTACGTTAGGAATTAACCAAAAAAACTATATAGGATTACAGGAGGCAATTAGTTACAGTATTTAAATAGAAAATTTAAATGGAAAAGGCCACTTTTCAGCCGAGTTATAGATGAATACCTGTTTTTATTGATGAATTCACGTAAATAGGAGACTGAAAATATGAAAATTACATATATAACGTTAAGAATTAACCAAGAAAATTGTATAGGATTACGGAGGGCAGTTAGTTACACTATTTAAATAGAAAATTAAAAAGGAAAAGGCCACTTTTCAGCCGTGCTATAGATGAATACGTGTTTTTATTGATGAATTCACGTAAATAAGAGACTGAAAATATAAAAATTTTATATATAACGTTAAGAATTAACCAAGAAAACTGTATAGGATTACGGAGAGCAGTTAGTTACACCATTAAAATAGAAAATTTAAAAGGAAAAGGCCACTTTTCAGCCGAGATATAGATGAATACGTGTTTTTATTGATGAATTCACGTAAATAAGAGACTGAAAATATGAAAATTATATATATAACGTAAGGAAGTAACCAAGAAAACTATATAGGTTACAAAGAGCAATTGATTACACTATTTAAATAGAAAATTTAAAAGGAAAAGGCCAATTTTCAGCCGTGCTATAGATGAATACGTGTTTTTATTGATGAATTCACGTAAATAAGAGACTGAAAATATGAAAATTACATATATAACGTTAGCAATTAACCAAGATAACTATATAGGTTACAAGGAGCAATTGGTTACACTATTTAAATAGAAAATTTAAAAGGATAAGGCCAATTTTCAGCCGTGCTATTGATGAATACCTAATTTTATTGATGAATTCGCGTAAATAAGAGACTGAAAATATGAAAATTATATATATATATATATAACGTTAAGAATTAACCAAGAAAACTGTAAAGGATTACGGAGGGCAGTCAGTTACACTATTTAAATAGAAAATTTAAAAGGAAAAGGCCACTTTTCAGCCGAGTTATAGATGAATACCTGTTTTTATTGATGAATTCACGTAAATAAGAGACTGAAAATATGAAAATTATATATATATATATATATATATATATATATATATATATATATATATATATATATAGTTACGTTAGGAATTAACCAAGAAAACTATATAGGATTAAAGGGGGCTATTAGTTACACTATATAAATAGAAAATTTAAAAGAAAAAGGCCAATTTTCAGCCGTGCTATAGATGAATACGTGTTTTTATTGATGAATTCACGTAAATAAGAGATTGAAAATATGAAAATTATATATATAACGTAAGGAAGTAACCAAGAAAACTATATAGGTTACAAAGAGCAATTGATTACACTATTTAAATAGAAAATTTAAAAGGAAAAGGCCAATTTTCAGCCGTGCTATAGATGAATACGTGTTTTTATTGATGAATTCACGTGAATAAGAGACTGAAAATATGAAAATTATATATAGAACGTTAAGAATCAACCAAGAAAACTATATAGGATTACGGGGGGCAGATAGTTACACTATTTAAGTAGAAAATTTAAAAGGAAAAGGCCAATTTTCAGCCGTGCTATAGATGAATACGTGTTTTTATTGATGAATTCACGTAAATAAGAGACTGAAAATATGAAAATTATATATATATGTATATAACGTTGAGAATTAACCAAGAAAACTATATAGGGTTACAAGGAGCAATTTGTTACACTATTAAAATAGAAAATTTAGAAGGAAAAGGCCACTTTTCAGCCGAGTTATAGAAGAATACGTGTTTTTATTGATGAATTCACGTAAATATGAGACTGAAAATATGAAAATTATATATATAATTACGTTAGGAATTAACCAAAAAAACTATATAGGATTACAGGAGGCAATTAGTTACAGTATTTAAATAGAAAATTTAAATGGAAAAGGCCACTTTTCAGCCGAGTTATAGATGAATACCTGTTTTTATTGATGAATTCACGTAAATAGGAGACTGAAAATATTAAAAATTACATATATAACGTTAAGAATTAACCAAGAAAATTGTATAGGATTACGGAGGGCAGTTAGTTACACTATTTAAATAGAAAATTAAAAAGGAAAAGGCCACTTTTCAGCCGTGCTATAGATGAATACGTGTTTTTATTGATGAATTCACGTAAATAAGAGACTGAAAATATAAAAATTTTATATATAACGTTAAGAATTAACCAAGAAAACTGTATAGGATTACGGAGAGCAGTTAGTTACACCATTAAAATAGAAAATTTAAAAGGAAAAGGCCACTTTTCAGCCGAGATATAGATGAATACGTGTTTTTATTGATGAATTCACGTAAATAAGAGACTGAAAATATGAAAATTATATATATAACGTAAGGAAGTAACCAAGAAAACTATATAGGTTACAAAGAGCAATTGATTACACTATTTAAATAGAAAATTTAAAAGGAAAAGGCCAATTTTCAGCCGTGCTATAGATGAATACGTGTTTTTATTGATGAATTCACGTAAATAAGAGACTGAAAATATGAAAATTACATATATAACGTTAGCAATTAACCAAGATAACTATATAGGTTACAAGGAGCAATTGGTTACACTATTTAAATAGAAAATTTAAAAGGATAAGGCCAATTTTCAGCCGTGCTATTGATGAATACCTAATTTTATTGATGAATTCGCGTAAATAAGAGACTGAAAATATGAAAATTATATATATATATATAACGTTAAGAATTAACCAAGAAAACTGTAAAGGATTACGGAGGGCAGTCAGTTACACTATTTAAATAGAAAATTTAAAAGGAAAAGGCCACTTTTCAGCCGAGTTATAGATGAATACCTGTTTTTATTGATGAATTCACGTAAATAAGAGACTGAAAATATGAAAATTATATATATATATATATATATATATATAGTTACGTTAGGAATTAACCAAGAAAACTATATAGGATTAAAGGGGGCTATTAGTAACACTATATAAATAGAAAATTTAAAAGAAAAAGGCCAATTTTCAGCCGTGCTATAGATGAATACGTGTTTTTATTGATGAATTCACGTAAATAAGAGATTGAAAATATGAAAATTATATATATAACGTAAGGAAGTAACCAAGAAAACTATATAGGTTACAAAGAGCAATTGATTACACTATTTAAATAGAAAATTTAAAAGGAAAAGGCCAATTTTCAGCCGTGCTATAGATGAATACGTGTTTTTATTGATGAATTCACGTGAATAAGAGACTGAAAATATGAAAATTATATATAGAACGTTAAGAATCAACCAAGAAAACTATATAGGATTACGGGGGGCAGATAGTTACACTATTTAAGTAGAAAATTTAAAAGGAAAAGGCCAATTTTCAGCCGTGCTATAGATGAATACGTGTTTTTATTGATGAATTCACGTAAATAAGGGACTGAAAATATGAAAATTATATATATAACGTTAAGAATTAACCAAGAAAACTGTATCGGATTACGGAGGGCAGTCAGTTACACTATTTAAATAGAAAATTTAAAAGGAAAAGGCCACTTTTCAGCCGTGCTATAGATGAATACGTGTTTTTATTGATGAATTCACGTAAATAAGGGATTGAAAATATGAACATTATATATATAACGTTAAGAATTAACCAAGAAAACTGTATAGGATTACGGAGGGCAGTTAGTTACACTATTTAAATAGAAAATTTAAAAGGAAAAGGCCACTTTTCAGCCGAGTTATAGATGAATACCAGTTTTTATTGATAAATTCACGTAAATAAGAGACTGAAAATATGAAAATTATATACATAACGTTAAGAATTAACCAAGAAAACTGTATAGGATTACGGAGAGCAGTTAGTTACACCATTAAAATAGAAAATTTAAAAGGAAAAGGCCACTTTTCAGCCAAGTTATAGATGAATACGTGTTTTTATTGATGAATTCACGTAAATAAGAGACTGAAAATATGAAAATTATATATGTAATTACGTTAGGAATTAACAAAGAAAACTATATAGAATTACAGGGGGCTATTAGTTACACAATTTACATAGAAAATTTTAAAGGAAAAGGCCAATTTTTAGGCGTGCTATAGATGAATACGTGTTTTTATTGATGAATTTACGTAAATAAGAGACTGAAAATATGAAAATTACATATATAACGTTAAGAATTAATCAAGATAACTATATAGGGTTACAAGGAGCAATTGGTTACACTATTTAAATAGAAAATTTAAAAGGAAAAGGCCACTTTTCAGCAAAGTTATAGATGAATACCTGTTTTTATTGATAAATTCACGTAAATAAGAGACTGAAAATATGAAAATTATATATATAACGTTAGGAATTAACCAAGAAAACTATATAGAATTACGGGGATATATTAGTTACACTATATGAATAGGAAATTTAAAAGAAAAAGGCCTATTTTCAGCCGTGCTATAGATGAATACGTGTTTTTATTGATGAATTTAAGTAAGAAATAGACTGAAAATATGAAAATTAAATATATAACGTTACGAATTTACTAAGAAAACTATAAGGAAATGTGGGGAGCAACTAACTTTAAAATTTAAAGTTGATTTGAGCGAAATATACCAATTTTTAGAAAAGTTATTATCGAATTTATAGTTGAATTTATGTGATTGTATTGATTGACCACTATACCTCGGTTTAGGTAAATAGTGATTTTTTCCAGTTTGTATGTTTTCTAAAGCAAATAAGAGTGCAGATGGTAGTTTCTACACTAGACAGACCTAATAAAATCAAAATAAGCGAAAGAAATGAAGATTTGAAAAATTTTAAATATTTTAGGAAATTACGATTGTGGGAAAACGAATTATGTGGAAATCAATATTTTAGCGATAGAAATTTATTATAAAAACTATAGATGAATACGGGGGGCGGTTAAATACACTATTAACAAAGAAAATTTGAACGGAAAAGGCCACTTTTCACCCGAGTTATAGATGAATACCTGTTTTTATTGATGAATTCACGTAAGTAAGAAACTGAAAATATGAAAATATATATATAATTACGTTAGGAATTAACCAGGAAAACTATATAGGATTACAGGGGGCAATTAGTAACACTATTTAAATAGAAAATTTTAAAGGAAAAGGCCAATTTTCAGCCGTGCTATAGATGAATACGTGTTTTTATTGATGAATTCACGTAAATAAGGGACTGAAAATATGAAAATTATATATATAACGTTAAGAATTAACCAAGAAAACTGTATAGGATTACGGAGGGCAGTTAGTTACACTATTTAAATAGAAAATTTAAAAGGAAAAGGCCACTTTTCAGCCGTGCTATAGATGAATACGTGTTTTTATTGATGAATTCACGTAAATAAGAGACTGAAAATATGAAAATTATATATGTAATTACGTTAGGAAATAACCAAGAAAACTATGCCGAATTAAAGGGGGCTATTAGTTACACAATTTAAATAGAAAATTTTAAAGGAAAAGGCCAATTTTCAGCCAAGTTATAGATGAATACGTGTTTTTATTGATGAATTCACGTAAGTAAGAAACTGAAAATATGAAAATTATATATATAATTACGTTAGGAATTAACCAGGAGAACTATATAGGATTACAGGGGGCAATTAGTTACACTAATTGCCCCCTGTAATCTAAAAGTCTATTTAAACTAATAATAAATAAGAGACTGAAAATATGAAAATTACATATATAACGTTAAGAATTAATCAAGATAACTATATAGGGTTACAAGGAGCAATTGGTTACACTATTTAAATAGAAAATTTAAAAGGAAAAGGCCACTTTTCAGCCGAGTTATAGATGAATACGTGTTTTTATTGATGAATTCACGTAAATAAGAGACTGAAAATATAAAAATTTTATGTATAACGTTAAGAATTAACCAAGAAAACTGTATAGGATTACGGAGAGCAGTTAGTTACACCATTAAAATAGAAAATTTAAAAGGAAAAGGCCACTTTTCAGCCGAGTTATAGATGAATACCTGTTTTTATTGATGAATTCACGTTAATAAGAGACTGAAAATATGAAAATTAAATATGTAATTACGTTAGGAATTAACCAAGAAAACTATATAGGATTACAGGGGGCTATTAGTTACACCATTAAAATAGAAAATTTTAAAGGAAAAGGCCAATTTTCAGGCGTGCTATAGATGAATACGTGTTTTTATTGATGAATTCACGTAAATAAGAGACTGAAAATATGAAAATTACATACATAACGTTAGCAATTAACCAAGATAACTATATAGGGTTACAAAAAGCAATTGGTTACACTATTTAAATAGAAAATTTAAAAGGATAAGGCCAATTTTCAGCCGTGCTATTGATGAATATCTAATTTTATTGATGAATTCGCGTAAATAAGAGACTGAAAATATGAAAATTATATATATAACGTTAAGAATTAACCAAGAAAACTGTGAAGGATTACGGGGGGCAGTTAGTTACACTATTTAAATAGAAAATTTAAAAGGAAAAGGCCACTTTTCAGCCGAGTTATAGATGAATACCTGTTTTTATTGATGAATTCACGTAAATAAGAGACTGAAAATATGAAAATTATATATACAGTTACGTTAGGAATTAACCAAGAAAACTATATAGGATTACAGGAGGCTATTAGTTACACTATATAAATAGAAAATTTAAAAGTAAAAGGCCAATTTTCAGCCGTGCTATAGATGAATACGTGTTTTTATTGATGAATTCACGTAAATAAGAGATTGAAAATATGAAAATTATATATATAACGTTAGGAAGTAACCAAGAAAACTATATAGGGTTACAAGGAGCAACTGATCACACTATTTAAATAGAAAATTTAAAAGGAAAAGGCCAATTTTCAGCCGTGCTATAGATGAATACGTGTTTTTATTGATGAATTCACGTAAATAAGAGACTGAAAATATGAAAATTATATATATAACGTTAAGAATTAACCAAGAAAACTGTGAAGGATTACGGGGGGCAGTTAGTTACACTATTAAAATAGAAAATTTAAAAGGAAAAGGCCACTTTTCAGCCCAGTTATAGATGAATACCTGTTTTTATTGATGAATTCACGTAAATAAGAGACTGAAAATATGAAAATTATATATATAGTTACGTTAGGAATTAACCAAGAAAACTATATAGGATTACAAGGGGCTATTAGTTACACTATATAAATAGAAAATTTAAAAGAAAAAGGCCAATTTTCAGCCGTGCTATAGATGAATACGTGTTTTTATTGATGAATTCAAGTAAATAAGAGACTGAAAATATGAAAATGATATACATAACGTTAAGAATTAACCAAGAAAACCTTATAGGATTACGAGGGGCAGTAAGTTACACTATTAAAATAGAAAATTTAAAAGGAAAAGGCCACTTTTCAGCCGAGTTATAGAAGAATACGTGTTTTTATTGATGAATTCAAGTAAATAAGAGACTGAAAATATGAAAATGATATACATAACGTTAAGAATTAACCAAGAAAACCTTATAGGATTACGAGGGGCAGTAAGTTACACTATTAAAATAGAAAATTTAAAAGGAAAAGGCCAATTTTCAGCCGTGCTATAGATGAATACGTGTTTTTATTGATGAATTCACGTAAATAAGAGACTGAAAATATGAAAATTATATATATAACGTTAAGAATTAACCAAGAAAACTGTGAAGAATTACGGGGGACAGTTAGTTACACTATTTAAATAGAAAATTTAAAAGGAAAAGGCCACTTTTCAGCCGAGTTATAGATGAATACCTGTTTTTATTGATGAATTCACGTAAATAAGAGACTGAAAATATGAAAATTATATATATATAGTTACGTTAGGAATTAACCAAGAAAACTATATAGGATTACAAGGGGCTATTAGTTACACTATATAAATAGAAAATTTAAAAGGAAAAGGCCAATTTTCAGCCGTGCTATAGATGAATACGTGTCTTTATTGATGAATTCACGTAAATAAGAGACTGAAAATATGAAAATTACATATAGAACGTTAGCAATTAACCAAGATAACTATATAGGGTTACAAGGAGCAATTGGTTACACTATTTCAATAGAAAATTTAAAAGGATAAGGCCAATTTTCAGCCGTGCTATTGATGAATACCTAATTTTATTGATGAATTCGCGTAAATAAGAGACTGAAAATATGAAAATTATATATATATATATATATATATATATATATATATATATATATATATATATAACGTTAAGAATTAACCAAGAAAACTGTAAAGGATTACGGGGGGCAGTTAGTTACACTATTTAAATAGAAAATTTAAAAGGAAAAGGCCACTTTTCAGCCGAGTTATAGATGAATACCTGTTTTTATTGATGAATTCACGTAAATAAGAGACTGAAAATATGAAAATTATATATATAGTTACGTTAGGAATTAACCAAGAAAACTATATAGGATTAAAGGGGGCTATTAGTTACACTATATAAATAGAAAATTTAAAAGAAAAAGGCCAATTTTCAGCCGTGCTATAGATGAATACGTGTTTTTATTGATGAATTCACGTAAATAAGAGATTGAAAATATGAAAATTATATATATAACGTTAGGAAGTAACCAAGAAAACTATATAGGTTACAAGGAGCAATTGATAACACTATTTAAATAGAAAATTTAAAAGGAAAAGGCCAATTTTCAGCCGTGCTATAGATGAATACATGTTTT
The DNA here is from genome assembly GCA_036936625.1 of Parnassius smintheus behrii. Classification (NCBI taxonomy): domain Eukaryota; kingdom Metazoa; phylum Arthropoda; class Insecta; order Lepidoptera; family Papilionidae; genus Parnassius; species Parnassius smintheus. Next base: position 48,685,291 of record JAUPFT010000017.1, read on the forward strand.
TATTGATGAATTCACGTGAATAAGAGACTGAAAATATGAAAATTATATATAAACGTTAAGAATCAACCAAGAAAACTATATAGGATTACGGGGGGCAGATAGTTACACTATTTAAGTAGAAAATTTAAAAGGAAAAGGCCACTTTTCAGCCGAGTTATAGATGAATACCAGTTTTTATTGATAAATTCACGTAAATAAGAGACTGAAAATATGAGAATTATATACATAACGTTAAGAATTAACCAAGAAAACTGTATAGGATTACGGAGAGCAGTTAGTTACACCATTAAAATAGAAAATTTAAAAAGGAAAAGGCCACTTTTCAGCCGAGTTATAGATGAATACGTGTTTTTATTGATGAATTCACGTAAATAAGAGACTGAAAATATGAAAATTATATATGTAATTACGTTAGGAATTAACCAAGAAAACTATATAGAATTACAGGGGGCTATTAGTTACACAATTTACATAGAAAATTTTAAAGGAATAGGCCAATTTTCAGGCGTGCTATAGATGAATACGTGTTTTTATTGATGAATTCACGTAAATAAGAGACTAAAAATATGTAAATTACATATATAACGTTAAGAATTAATCAATATCACTATATAGGGTTACAAGGAGCAATTGGTTACACTATTTAAATAGAAAATTTAAAAGGAAAAGGCCACTTTTCAGCCGAGTTATAGATGAATACCTGTTTTTATTGATGAATTCACGTAAATAAGAGACTGAAAATATGAAAATTATATATATAACGTTAGGAATTAACCAAGAAAACTATATAGAATTACGGGGATATATTAGTTACACTATATGAATAGGAAATTTAAAAGAAAAAGGCCTATTTACAGCCGTGCTATAGATGAATACGTGTTTTTATTGATGAATTTAAGTAAGAAATAGACTGAAAATATGAAAATTAAATATATAACGTTACGAATTTATCAAGAAAACTATAAGCAAATGTGGGGAGCAACTAACTTTAAAATTTAAAGTTGATTTGAACGAAATATACCAATTTTTAGAAAAGTTATTATCGAATTTATAGTTGAATTTATGTGATTGTATTGATTGACCACTATACCTCGGTTTAGGTAAATAGTGATTTTTTCCAATTTGTATGTTTTCTAAAGCAAATAAGAGTGCAGATGGTAGTTTCTACACTAGACAGACCTAATAAAATCAAAATAAGCGAAAGAAATGAAGATTTGAAAAATTTTAAAAATTTTAGGAAATTACGATTGTGGGAAAACGAATTATGTGGAAATCAATATTTTAGCGGTAGAAATTTATTATAAAAACTATAGATAAATACGGGGGGCGGTTAAATACACTATTAACAAAGAAAATTTGAACGGAAAAGGCCACTTTTCTCCCGAGTTATAGATGAATACCTGTTTTTATTGATGAATTCACGTAAGTAAGAAACTGAAAATATGAAAATATATATATAATTACGTTAGGAATTAACCAGGAAAACTATATAGGATTACAGGGGGCAATTAGTAACACTATTTAAATAGAAAATTTTAAAGGAAAAGGCCAATTTTCAGCCGTGCTATAGATGAATACGTGTTTTTATTGATGAATTCACGTAAATAAGGGACTGAAAATATGAAAATTATATATATAACGTTAAGAATTAACCAAGAAAACTGTATCGGATTACGGAGGGCAGTCAGTAACACTATTTAAATAGAAAATTTAAAAGGAAAAGGCCACTTTTCAGCCGTGCTATAGATGAATACATGTTTTTATTGATGAATTCACGTAAATAAGGGACTGAAAATATGAAAATTATATATATAACGTTAAGAATTAACCAAGAAAACTGTATAGGATTACGGAGGGCAGTTATTTACACTATTTAAATAGAAAATTTAAAAGGAAAAGGCCACTTTTCAGCCGAGTTATAGATGAATACGTGTTTTTATTGATGAATTCACGTAAATAAGAGACTGAAAATATGAAAATTATATATGTAATTACGTTAGGAATTAACCAAGAAAACTATGTCGAATTAAAGGGGGCTATTAGTTACACAATTTTAATAGAAAATTTTAAAGGAAAAGGCCAATTTTCAGCCAAGTTATAGATGAATACGTGTTTTTATTGATGAATTCACGTAAGTAAGAAACTGAAAATATGAAAATTATATATATAATTACGTTAGGAATTAACCAGGAGAACTATATAGGATTACAGTTGGCAATTAGTTACACTATTTAAATAGAAAATTTAAAAGGAAAAGGCCACTTTTCAGCCGAGTTATAGATGAATACCTGTTTTTATTGATGAATTCACGTAAATAAGAGACTGAAAATATGAAAATTATATATATAGTTACGTTAGGAATTAACCAAGAAAACTATATAGGATTACAGGGGGCTATTAGTTACACTATATAAATAGAAAATTTAAAAAAAAAAGGCCAATTTTCAGCCGTGCTATAGATGAATACGTGTTTTTATTGATGATTTCACGTAAATCAGAGATTGAAAATATGAAATTTATATATATAACGTTAGGAAGTAACCAAGAAAACTATATAGAGTTACAAGGAGCAATTGATTACACTATTTAAATAAAAAATTTAAAAGGAAAAGGCCAATTTTCAGCCGTGCTATAGATGAATACGTGTTTTTATTGATGAATTCACGTAAATAAGAGACTGAAAATATGAAAATTACATATATAACGTTAGAAATTAACCAAGATAACTATATAGGGTTACAAGGAGCAATTGGTTACACCATTTAAATAGAAAATTTTAAAGGAAAAGGCCAATTTTCAGCCGTGCTATAGATGAATACGTGTTTTTATTGATGAATTCACGTAAATAAGAGAATGAAAATATGAAAATTATATATATAACGTTAAGAATTAACCAAGAAAACTGTATCGGATTACGGAGGGCAGTCAGTTACACTATTTAAATAGAAAATTTAAAAGGAAAAGGCCACTTTTCAGCCGTGCTATAGATGAATACGTGTTTTTATTGATGAATTCACGTAAATAAGTGACTGAAAATATGAAAATTATATATATAGTTACGTTAGGAATTAACCAAGAAAACTATATAGGATTACAGGGGGCATCTAGTTACACCATTTAAATAGAAAATTTTAAAGGAAAAGGCCAATTTTCAGCCGTGCTATAGATGAATACGTGTTTTTATTGATGAATTCACGTAAATAAGAGACTGAAAATATGAAAATTATATATGTAATTACGTTAGGAATTGACCAAGAAAACTATATAAGATTACAGGGGGCTATTAGTTACACCATTTAAATAGAAAATTTTAAAGGAAAAGGCCAATTTTCAGCCGTGCTATAGATGAATACGTGTTTTTATTGATGAATTCACGTAAATAAGAGACTGAAAATATGAAAATTACATATATAACGTTAGCAATTAACCAAGATAACTATATAGGTTACAAGGAGCAATTGGTTACACTATTTAAATAGAAAATTTAAAAGGATAAGGCCAATTTTCAGCCGTGCTATTGATGAATACCTAATTTTATTGATGAATTCGCGTAAATAAGAGACTGAAAATATGAAAATTATATATATATATATATAACGTTAAGAATTAACCAAGAAAACTGTAAAGGATTACGGAGGGCAGTCAGTTACACTATTTAAATAGAAAATTTAAAAGGAAAAGGCCACTTTTCAGCCGAGTTATAGATGAATACCTGTTTTTATTGATGAATTCACGTAAATAAGAGACTGAAAATATGAAAATTATATATATATATATATAGTTACGTTAGGAATTAACCAAGAAAACTATATAGGATTAAAGGGGGCTATTAGTTACACTATATAAATAGAAAATTTAAAAGAAAAAGGCCAATTTTCAGCCGTGCTATAGATGAATACGTGTTTTTATTGATGAATTCACGTAAATAAGAGATTGAAAATATGAAAATTATATATATAACGTAAGGAAGTAACCAAGAAAACTATATAGGTTACAAAGAGCAATTGATTACACTATTTAAATAGAAAATTTAAAAGGAAAAGGCCAATTTTCAGCCGTGCTATAGATGAATACGTGTTTTTATTGATGAATTCACGTGAATAAGAGACTGAAAATATGAAAATTATATATAGAACGTTAAGAATCAACCAAGAAAACTATATAGGATTACGGGGGGCAGATAGTTACACTATTTAAGTAGAAAATTTAAAAGGAAAAGGCCAATTTTCAGCCGTGCTATAGATGAATACGTGTTTTTATTGATGAATTCACGTAAATAAGGGACTGAAAATATGAAAATTATATATATAACGTTAAGAATTAACCAAGAAAACTGTATCGGATTACGGAGGGCAGTCAGTTACACTATTTAAATAGAAAATTTAAAAGGAAAAGGCCACTTTTCAGCCGTGCTATAGATGAATACGTGTTTTTATTGATGAATTCACGTAAATAAGGGATTGAAAATATGAAAATTATATATATAACGTTAAGAATTAACCAAGAAAACTGTATAGGATTACGGAGGGCAGTTAGTTACACTATTTAAATAGAAAATTTAAAAGGAAAAGGCCACTTTTCAGCCGAGTTATAGATGAATACCAGTTTTTATTGATAAATTCACGTAAATAAGAGACTGAAAATATGAAAATTATATACATAACGTTAAGAATTAACCAAGAAAACTGTATAGGATTACGGAGAGCAGTTAGTTACACCATTAAAATAGAAAATATAAAGGAAAAGGCCACTTTTCAGCCAAGTTATAGATGAATACGTGTTTTTATTGATGAATTCACGTAAATAAGAGACTGAAAATATGAAAATTATATATGTAATTACGTTAGGAATTAACAAAGAAAACTATATAGAATTACAGGGGGCTATTAGTTACACAATTTACATAGAAAATTTTAAAGGAAAAGGCCAATTTTTAGGCGTGCTATAGATGAATACGTGTTTTTATTGATGAATTCACGTAAATAAGAGACTGAAAATATGAAAATTACATATATAACGTTAAGAATTAATCAAGATAACTATATAGGGTTACAAGGAGCAATTGGTTACACTATTTAAATAGAAAATTTAAAAGGAAAAGGCCACTTTTCAGCCGAGTTATAGATGAATACCTGTTTTTATTGATAAATTCACGTAAATAAGAGACTGAAAATATGAAAATTATATATATAACGTTAGGAATTAACCAAGAAAACTATATAGAATTACGGGGATATATTAGTTACACTATATGAATAGGAAATTTAAAAGAAAAAGGCCTATTTTCAGCCGTGCTATAGATGAATACGTGTTTTTATTGATGAATTTAAGTAAGAAATAGACTGAAAATATGAAAATTAAATATATAACGTTACGAATTTACTAAGAAAACTATAAGGAAATGTGGGGAGCAACTAACTTTAAAATTTAAAGTTGATTTGAGCGAAATATACCAATTTTTAGAAAAGTTATTATCGAATTTATAGTTGAATTTATGTGATTGTATTGATTGACCACTATACCTCGGTTTAGGTAAATAGTGATTTTTTCCAGTTTGTATGTTTTCTAAAGCAAATAAGAGTGCAGATGGTAGTTTCTACACTAGACAGACCTAATAAAATCAAAATAAGCGAAAGAAATGAAGATTTGAAAAATTTTAAATATTTTAGGAAATTACGATTGTGGGAAAACGAATTATGTGGAAATCAATATTTTAGCGATAGAAATTTATTATAAAAACTATAGATAAATACGGGGGGCGGTTAAATACACTATTAACAAAGAAAATTTGAACGGAAAAGGCCACTTTTCACCCGAGTTATAGATGAATACCTGTTTTTATTGATGAATTCACGTAAGTAAGAAACTGAAAATATGAAAATATATATATAATTACGTTAGGAATTAACCAGGAAAACTATATAGGATTACAGGGGGCAATTAGTAACACTATTTAAATAGAAAATTTTAAAGAAAAAGGCCAATTTTCAGCCGTGCTATAGATGAATACGTGTTTTTATTGATGAATTCACGTAAATAAGGGACTGAAAATATGAAAATTATATATATAACGTTAAGAATTAACCAAGAAAACTGTATAGGATTACGGAGGGCAGTTAGTTACACTATTTAAATAGAAAATTTAAAAGGAAAAGGCCACTTTTCAGCCGTGCTATAGATGAATACGTGTTTTTATTGATGAATTCACGTAAATAAGAGACTGAAAATATGAAAATTATATATGTAATTACGTTAGGAAATAACCAAGAAAACTATGCCGAATTAAAGGGGGCTATTAGTTACACAATTTAAATAGAAAATTTTAAAGGAAAAGGCCAATTTTCAGCCAAGTTATAGATGAATACGTGTTTTTATTGATGAATTCACGTAAGTAAGAAACTGAAAATATGAAAATTATATATATAATTACGTTAGGAATTAACCAGGAGAACTATATAGGATTACAGGGGGCAATTAGTTACACTAATTGCCCCCTGTAATCTAAAAGTCTATTTAAACTAATAATAAATAAGAGACTGAAAATATGAAAATTACATATATAACGTTAAGAATTAATCAAGATAACTATATAGGGTTACAAGGAGCAATTGGTTACACTATTTAAATAGAAAATTTAAAAGGAAAAGGCCACTTTTCAGCCGAGTTATAGATGAATACGTGTTTTTATTGATGAATTCACGTAAATAAGAGACTGAAAATATAAAAATTTTATGTATAACGTTAAGAATTAACCAAGAAAACTGTATAGGATTACGGAGAGCAGTTAGTTACACCATTAAAATAGAAAATTTAAAAGGAAAAGGCCACTTTTCAGCCGAGTTATAGATGAATACCTGTTTTTATTGATGAATTCACGTTAATAAGAGACTGAAAATATGAAAATTAAATATGTAATTACGTTAGGAATTAACCAAGAAAACTATATAGGATTACAGGGGGCTATTAGTTACACTATATAAATAGAAAATTTAAAAGAAAAAGGCCAATTTTCAGCCGTGCTATAGATGAATACGTGTTTTTATTGATGAATTCACGTAAATAAGAGATTGAAAATATGAAAATTATATATATAACGTTAGGAAGTAACCAAGAAAACTATATAGGGTTACAAGGAGCAACTGATCACACTATTTAAATAGAAAATTTAAAAGGAAAAGGCCAATTTTCAGCCGTGCTATAGATGAATACGTGTTTTTATTGATGAATTCACGTAAATAAGAGACTGAAAATATGAAAATTATATATATAACGTTAAGAATTAACCAAGAAAACTGTGAAGGATTACGGGGGGCAGTTAGTTACACTATTAAAATAGAAAATTTAAAAGGAAAAGGCCACTTTTCAGCCCAGTTATAGATGAATACCTGTTTTTATTGATGAATTCACGTAAATAAGAGACTGAAAATATGAAAATTATATATATAGTTACGTTAGGAATTAACCAAGAAAACTATATAGGATTACAAGGGGCTATTAGTTACACTATATAAATAGAAAATTTAAAAGAAAAAGGCCAATTTTCAGCCGTGCTATAGATGAATACGTGTTTTTATTGATGAATTCAAGTAAATAAGAGACTGAAAATATGAAAATGATATACATAACGTTAAGAATTAACCAAGAAAACCTTATAGGATTACGAGGGGCAGTAAGTTACACTATTAAAATAGAAAATTTAAAAGGAAAAGGCCACTTTTCAGCCGAGTTATAGAAGAATACGTGTTTTTATTGATGAATTCACGTAAATAAGAGACTGAAAATATGAAAATTATATATATAATTACGTTAGGAATTAACCAAAAAAACTATATAGGATTACAGGGGGCAATTAGTTACACCATTTAAATAGAAAATTTTAAAGGAAAAGGCCAATTTTCAGCCGTGCTACAGATGAATACGTGTTTTTATTGATGAATTCACGTAAATAAGAGACTGAAAATACTAAAATTATATATATATAACGTTAGGAATTAACCAAGAAAACTATATAGGGTTACAAGGAGTAATTTGTAACACTATTAAAATAGAAAATTTAGAAGGAAAAGGCCACTTTTCAGCCGAGTTATAGAAGAATACGTGTTTTTATTGATGAATTCACGTAAATAAGAGACTGAAAATATGAAAATTATATATATAATTACGTTAGGAATTAACCAAAAAAACTATATAGGATTACAGGGGGCAATTAGTTACACTATTTAAATAGAAAATTTAAATGGAAAAGGCCACTTTTCAGCCGAGTTATAGATGAATACCTGTTTTTATTGATGAATTCACGTAAATAAGAGACTGAAAATATGAAAATTACATATATAACGTTAAGAATTAACCAATAAAATTGTATAGGACTACGGAGGGCAGTTAGTTACACTATTTGAATAGAAAATTTAAAAGGAAAAGGCCACTTTTCAGCCGTGCTATAGATGAATACGTGTTTTTATTGATGAATTCACGTAAATAAGAGAATGAAAATATAAAAATTTTATATATAACGTTAAGAATTAACAAAGAAAACTGTATAGGATTACGGAGAGCAGTTAGTTACACCATTAAAATAGAAAATTTAAAAGGAAAAGGCCACTTTTCAGCCGAGTTATAGATAAATACCTGTTTTTATTGATGAATTCACGTTAATAAGAGACTGAAAATATGAAAATTAAATATGTAATTACGTTAGGAATTAACCAAGAAAACTACATAGGATTACAGGGGGCTATTAGTTACACCATTTAAATAGAAAATTTTAAAGGAAAAGGCCAATTTTCAGGCGTGCTATAGATGAATACGTGTTTTTATTGATGAATTCACGTAAATAAGAGACTGAAAATATGAAAATTACATATATAACGTTAAGAATTAATCAAGATATTTATATAGGGTTACAAGGAGCAATTGGTTACACTATTTAAATAGAAAATTTAAAAGGAAAAGGCCACTTTTCAGCCGAGTTATAGATGAATACGTGTTTTTATTGATGAATTCACGTAAATAAGAGACTGAAAATATGAAAATTATATACATAACGTTAAGAATTAACCAATAAAACTGTATAGGATTACGGAGGGCAGTCAGTTACACTATTTAAATAGAAAATTTAAAAGGAAAAGGCCACTTTTCAGCCGTGCTATAGATGAATACGTGTTTTTATTGATGAATTCACGTAAATAAGAGACTGAAAATATAAAATTTATATATATAACGTTAAGAATTAACCAAGAAAACTGTATAAGATTACGGAGAGCAGTTAGTTACACCATTAAAATAGAAAATTTTAAGGAAAAGGCCACTTATCAGCCGAGTTATAGATGAATACCAGTTTTTATTGATAAATTCACCTAAATAAGAGACTGAAAATATGAAAATTATATACATAACGTTAAGAATTAACCAAGAAAACTGTATAGGATTACGGAGGGTAGTCAGTTACACTATTTAAATAGAAAATTTAAAAGGAAAAGGCCACTTTTCAGCCGTGCTATAGATGAATACGTGTTTTTATTGATGAATTCACGTAAATAAGAGACTGAAAATATAAAAATTTTATATATAACGTTAAGAATTAACCAAGAAAACTGTATAGGATTACGGAGAGCAGTTAGTTACACCATTAAAATAGAAAATTTAAAAGGAAAAGGCCACTATTCAGCCGAGTTATAGATGAATACCTGTTTTTATTGATGAATTCACGTTAATAAGAGACTGAAAATATGAAAATTAAATATGAAATTACGTTAGGAATTAACCAAGAAAACTATATAGGATTACAGGGGGCTATTAGTTACACCATTTAAATAGAAAATTTTAAAGGAAAAGGCCAATTTTCAGGCGTGCTATAGATGAATACGTGTTTTTATTGATGAATTCACGTAAATAAGAGACTGAAAATATGAAAATTACATATATAACGTTAAGAATTAATCAAGATAACTATATAGGGTTACAAGGAGCAATTGGTTACACTATTTAAATAGAAAATTTAAAAGGAAAAGGCCACTTTTCAGCCGAGTTATAGATGAATACGTGTTTTTATTGATGAATTCACGTAAATAAGAGACTGAAAATATAAAAATTTTATGTATAACGTTAAGAATTAACCAAGAAATCTGTATAGGATTACGGAGAGCAGTTAGTTACACCATTAAAATAGAAAATTTAAAAGGAAAAGGCCACTTTTCAGCCGATTTATAGATGAATACCTGTTTTTATTGATGAATTCACGTTAATAAGAGACTGAAAATATGAAAATTAAATATGTAATTACGTTAGGAATTAACCAAGAAAACTATATAGGATTACAGGGGGCTATTAGTTACACCATTAAAATAGAAAATTTTAAAGGAAAAGGCCAATTTTCAGGCGTGCTATAGATGAATACGTGTTTTTATTGATGAATTCACGTAAATAAGAGACTGAAAATATGAAAATTACATACATAACGTTAGCAATTAACCAAGATAACTATATAGGGTTACAAAAAGCAATTGGTTACACTATTTAAATAGAAAATTTAAAAGGATAAGGCCAATTTTCAGCCGTGCTATTGATGAATATCTAATTTTATTGATGAATTCGCGTAAATAAGAGACTGAAAATATGAAAATTATATATATATAACGTTAAGAATTAACCAAGAAAACTGTGAAGGATTACGGGGGGCAGTTAGTTACACTATTTAAATAGAAAATTTAAAAGGAAAAGGCCACTTTTCAGCCGAGTTATAGATGAATACCTGTTTTTATTGATGAATTCACGTAAATAAGAGACTGAAAATATGAAAATTATATATACAGTTACGTTAGGAATTAACCAAGAAAACTATATAGGATTACAGGAGGCTATTAGTTACACTATATAAATAGAAAATTTAAAAGAAAAAGGCCAATTTTCAGCCGTGCTATAGATGAATACGTGTTTTTATTGATGAATTCACGTAAATAAGAGATTGAAAATATGAAAATTATATATATAACGTTAGGAAGTAACCAAGAAAACTATATAGGGTTACAAGGAGCAACTGATCACACTATTTAAATAGAAAATTTAAAAGGAAAAGGCCACTTTTCAGCCGAGTTATAGAAGAATACGTGTTTTTATTGATGAATTCACGTAAATAAGAGACTGAAAATATGAAAATTATATATATAATTACGTTAGGAATTAACCAAAAAAACTATATAGGATTACAGGGGGCAATTAGTTACACCATTTAAATAGAAAATTTTAAAGGAAAAGGCCAATTTTCAGCCGTGCTACAGATGAATACGTGTTTTTATTGAAGAATTCACGTAAATAAGAGACTGAAAATACTAAAATTATATATATATAACGTTAGGAATTAACCAAGAAAACTATATAGGGTTACAAGGAGTAATTTGTTACACTATTAAAATAGAAAATTTAGAAGGAAAAGGCCACTTTTCAGCCGAGTTATAGAAGAATACGTGTTTTTATTGATGAATTCACGTAAATAAGAGACTGAAAATATGAAAATTATATATATAATTACGTTAGGAATTAACCAAAAAAACTATATAGGATTACAGGGGGCAATTAGTTACACTATTTAAATAGAAAATTTAAATGGAAAAGGCCACTTTTCAGCCGAGTTATAGATGAATACCTGTTTTTATTGATGAATTCACGTAAATAAGAGACTGAAAATATGAAAATTACATATATAACGTTAAGAATTAACCAATAAAATTGTATAGGACTACGGAGGGCAGTTAGTTACACTATTTAAATAGAAAATTTAAAAGGAAAAGGCCACTTTTCAGCCGTGCTATAGATGAATACGTGTTTTTATTGATGAATTCACGTAAATAAGAGAATGAAAATATAAAAATTTTATATATAACGTTAAGAATTAACAAAGAAAACTGTATAGGATTACGGAGAGCAGTTAGTTACACCATTAAAATAGAAAATTTAAAAGGAAAAGGCCACTTTTCAGCCGAGTTATAGATAAATACCTGTTTTTATTGATGAATTCACGTTAATAAGAGACTGAAAATATGAAAATTAAATATGTAATTACGTTAGGAATTAACCAAGAAAACTACATAGGATTACAGGGGGCTATTAGTTACACCATTTAAATAGAAAATTTTAAAGGAAAAGGCCAATTTTCAGGCGTGCTATAGATGAATACGTGTTTTTATTGATGAATTCACGTAAATAAGAGACTGAAAATATGAAAATTACATATATAACGTTAAGAATTAATCAAGATATTTATATAGGGTTACAAGGAGCAATTGGTTACACTATTTAAATAGAAAATTTAAAAGGAAAAGGCCACTTTTCAGCCGAGTTATAGATGAATACGTGTTTTTATTGATGAATTCACGTAAATAAGAGACTGAAAATATGAAAATTATATACATAACGTTAAGAATTAACCAATAAAACTGTATAGGATTACGGAGGGCAGTCAGTTACACTATTTAAATAGAAAATTTAAAAGGAAAAGGCCACTTTTCAGCCGTGCTATAGATGAATACGTGTTTTTATTGATGAATTCACGTAAATAAGAGACTGAAAATATAAAATTTATATATATAACGTTAAGAATTAACCAAGAAAACTGTATAAGATTACGGAGAGCAGTTAGTTACACCATTAAAATAGAAAATTTTAAGGAAAAGGCCACTTATCAGCCGAGTTATAGATGAATACCAGTTTTTATTGATAAATTCACGTAAATAAGAGACTGAAAATATGAAAATTATATACATAACGTTAAGAATTAACCAAGAAAACTGTATAGGATTACGGAGGGTAGTCAGTTACACTATTTAAATAGAAAATTTAAAAGGAAAAGGCCACTTTTCAGCCGTGCTATAGATGAATACGTGTTTTTATTGATGAATTCACGTAAATAAGAGACTGAAAATATAAAAATTTTATATATAACGTTAAGAATTAACCAAGAAAACTGTATAGGATTACGGAGAGCAGTTAGTTACACCATTAAAATAGAAAATTTAAAAGGAAAAGGCCACTATTCAGCCGAGTTATAGATGAATACCTGTTTTTATTGATGAATTCACGTTAATAAGAGACTGAAAATATGAAAATTAAATATGAAATTACGTTAGGAATTAACCAAGAAAACTATATAGGATTACAGGGGGCTATTAGTTACACCATTTAAATAGAAAATTTTAAAGGAAAAGGCCAATTTTCAGGCGTGCTATAGATGAATACGTGTTTTTATTGATGAATTCACGTAAATAAGAGACTGAAAATATGAAAATTACATATATAACGTTAAGAATTAATCAAGATAACTATATAGCGTTACAAGGAGCAATTGGTTACACTATTTAAATAGAAAATTTAAAAGGAAAAGGCCACTTTTCAGCCGAGTTATAGATGAATACGTGTTTTTATTGATGAATTCACGTAAATAAGAGACTGAAAATATAAAAATTTTATGTATAACGTTAAGAATTAACCAAGAAATCTGTATAGGATTACGGAGAGCAGTTAGTTACACCATTAAAATAGAAAATTTAAAAGGAAAAGGCCACTTTTCAGCCGATTTATAGATGAATACCTGTTTTTATTGATGAATTCACGTTAATAAGAGACTGAAAATATGAAAATTAAATATGTAATTACGTTAGGAATTAACCAAGAAAACTATATAGGATTACAGGGGGCTATTAGTTACACCATTAAAATAGAAAATTTTAAAGGAAAAGGCCAATTTTCAGGCGTGCTATAGATGAATACGTGTTTTTATTGATGAATTCACGTAAATAAGAGACTGAAAATATGAAAATTACATACATAACGTTAGCAATTAACCAAGATAACTATATAGGGTTACAAAAAGCAATTGGTTACACTATTTAAATAGAAAATTTAAAAGGATAAGGCCAATTTTCAGCCGTGCTATTGATGAATATCTAATTTTATTGATGAATTCGCGTAAATAAGAGACTGAAAATATGAAAATTATATATATATAACGTTAAGAATTAACCAAGAAAACTGTGAAGGATTACGGGGGGCAGTTAGTTACACTATTTAATTAGAAAATTTAAAAGGAAAAGGCCACTTTTCAGCCGAGTTATAGATGAATACCTGTTTTTATTGATGAATTCACGTAAATAAGAGACTGAAAATATGAAAATTATATATACAGTTACGTTAGGAATTAACCAAGAAAACTATATAGGATTACAGGAGGCTATTAGTTACACTATATAAATAGAAAATTTAAAAGAAATAGGCCAATTTTCAGCCGTGCTATAGATGAATACGTGTTTTTATTGATGAATTCACGTAAATAAGAGATTGAAAATATGAAAATTATATATATAACGTTAGGAAGTAACCAAGAAAACTATATAGGGTTACAAGGAGCAACTGATCACACTATTTAAATAGAAAATTTAAAAGGAAAAGGCCAATTTTCAGCCGTGCTATAGATGAATACGTGTTTTTATTGATGAATTCACGTAAATAAGAGACTGAAAATATGAAAATTATATATATAACGTTAAGAATTAACCAAGAAAACTGTGAAGGATTACGGGGGGCAGTTAGTTACACTATTAAAATAGAAAATTTAAAAGGAAAAGGCCACTTTTCAGCCCAGTTATAGATGAATACCTGTTTTTATTGATGAATTCACGTAAATAAGAGACTGAAAATATGAAACTTATATATATAGTTACGTTAGGAATTAACCAAGAAAACTATATAGGATTACAAGGGGCTATTAGTTACACTATATAAATAGAAAATTTAAAAGAAAAAGGCCAATTTTCAGCCGTGCTATAGATGAATACGTGTTTTTATTGATGAATTCAAGTAAATAAGAGACTGAAAATATGAAAATGATATACATAACGTTAAGAATTAACCAAGAAAACCTTATAGGATTACGAGGGGCAGTAAGTTACACTATTAAAATAGAAAATTTAAAAGGAAAAGGCCACTTTTCAGCCGAGTTATAGAAGAATACGTGTTTTTATTGATGAATTCACGTAAATAAGAGACTGAAAATATGAAAATTATATATATAATTACGTTAGGAATTAACCAAAAAAACTATATAGGATTACAGGGGGCAATTAGTTACACCATTTAAATAGAAAATTTTAAAGGAAAAGGCCAATTTTCAGCCGTGCTACAGATGAATACGTGTTTTTATTGATGAATTCACGTAAATAAGAGACTGAAAATACTAAAATTATATATATATATAACGTTAGGAATTAACCAAGAAAACTATATAGGGTTACAAGGAGTAATTTGTTACACTATTAAAATAGAAAATTTAGAAGGAAAAGGCCACTTTTCAGCCGAGTTATAGAAGAATACGTGTTTTTATTGATGAATTCACGTAAATAAGAGACTGAAAATATAAAAATTTTATATATAACGTTAAGAATTAACCAAGAAAACTGTATAGGATTACAGGGGGCAATTAGTTACACTATTTAAATAGAAAATTTAAATGGAAAAGGCCACTTTTCAGCCGAGTTATAGATGAATACCTGTTTTTATTGATGAATTCACGTAAATAAGAGACTGAAAATATGAAAATTACATAATAACGTTAAGAATTAACCAATAAAATTGTATAGGACTACGGAGGGCAGTTAGTTACACTATTTAAATAGAAAATTTAAAAGGAAAAGGCCACTTTTCAGCCGTGCTATAGATGAATACGTGTTTTTATTGATGAATTCACGTAAATAAGAGAATGAAAATATAAAAATTTTATATATAACGTTAAGAATTAACAAAGAAAACTGTATAGGATTACGGAGAGCAGTTAAATACACCATTAAAATAGAAAATTTAAAAGGAAAAGGCCACTTTTCAGCCGAGTTATAGATGAATACGTGTTTTTATTGATGAATTCACGTAAAAGAGACTGAAAATATGAAAATTATATATGTAATTACGTTAGGAATTAACCAAGAAAACTATATAGGATTACAGGGGGCTATTAGTTACACCATTTAAATAGAAAATTTTAAAGGAAAAGGCCAATTTTCAGCCGTGCTATAGATGAATACGTGTTTTTATTGATGAATTCACGTAAATAAGAGACTGAAAATATGAAAATTACATATATAACGTTAGCAATTAACCAAGATAACTATATAGGGTTACAAGGAGCAATTGGTTACACTATTTAAATAGAAAATTTAAAAGGATAAGGCCAATTTTCAGCCGTGCTATTGATGAATACCTAATTTTATTGATGAATTCGCGTAAATAAGAGACTGAAAATATGAAAATTATATATAGATATATATATATATATATATATATATATATATATATATATATATATATATATATATATATATATATATATATAACGTTAAGAATTAACCAAGAAAACTGTAAAGGATTACGGGGGGCAGTTAGTTACACTATTTAAATAGAAAATTTAAAAGGAAAAGGCCACTTTTCAGCCGAGTTATGGATGAATACCTGTTTTTATTGATGAATTCACGTAAAGAAGAGACTGAAAATATGAAAATTATATATATAGTTACGTTAGGAATAAACCAAGAAAACTATATAGGATTACAGGGGCTATTAGTTACACTATATAAATAGAAAATTTTAAAGGAAAAGGCCAATTTTCAGGCGTGCTATAGATGAATACGTGTTTTAATTGATGAATTCACGTAAATAAGAGACTGAAAATATGAAAATTACATATATAACGTTAAGAATTAACCAAGAAAACTGTAAAGGATTACGGGGGGCAGTTAGTTACACTATTTAAATAGAAAATTTAAAAGGAAAAGGCCACTTTTCAGCCGAGTTATGGATGAATACCTGTTTTTATTGATGAATTCACGTAAATAAGAGACTGAAAATATGAAAATTAAATATGTAATTACGTTAGGAATTAACCAAGAAAACTACATAGGATTACAGGGGGCTATTAGTTACACCATTTAAATAGAAAATTTTAAAGGAAAAGGCCAATTTTCAGGCGTGCTATAGATGAATACGTGTTTTTATTGATGAATTCACGTAAATAAGAGACTGAAAATATGAAAATTACATATATAACGTTAAGAATTAATCAAGATAACTATATAGGGTTACAAGGAGCAATTGGTTACACTATTTAAATAGAAAATTTAAAAGGAAAAGGCCACTTTTCAGCCGAGTTATAGATGAATACGTGTTTTTATTGATGAATTCACGTAAATAAGAGAATGAAAATATGAAAATTATATACATAACGTTAAGAATTAACCAATAAAACTGTATAGGATTACGGAGGGCAGTCAGTTACACTATTTAAATAGAAAATTTAAAAGGAAAAGGCCACTTTTCAGCCGTGCTATAGATGAATACGTGTTTTTATTGATGAATTCACGTAAATAAGAGACTGAAAATATAAAATTTATATATATAACGTTAAGAATTAACCAAGAAAACTGTATAAGATTACGGAGAGCAGTTAGTTACACCATTAAAATAGAAAATTTTAAGGAAAAGGCCACTTTTCAGCCGAGTTATAGATGAATACCAGTTTTTATTGATAAATTCACGTAAATAAGAGACTGAAAATATGAAAATTATATACATAACGTTAAGAATTAACCAAGAAAACTGTATAGGATTACGGAGGGTAGTCAGTTACACTATTTAAATAGAAAATTTAAAAGGAAAAGGCCACTTTTCAGCCGTGCTATAGATGAATACGTGTTTTTATTGATGAATTCACGTAAATAAGAGACTGAAAATATAAAAAATTTATATATAACGTTAAGAATTAACCAAGAAAACTGTATAGGATTACGGAGAGCAGTTAGTTACACCATTAAAATAGAAAATTTAAAAGGAAAAGGCCACTTTTCAGCCGATTTATAGATGAATACCTGTTTTTATTGATGAATTCACGTTAATAAGAGACTGAAAATATGAAAATTAAATATGTAATTACGTTAGGAATTAACCAAGAAAACTATATAGGATTACAGGGGGCTATTAGTTACACCATTAAAATAGAAAATTTTAAAGGAAAAGGCCAATTTTCAGGCGTGCTATAGATGAATACGTGTTTTTATTGATGAATTCACGTAAATAAGAGACTGAAAATATGAAAATTACATATATAACGTTAAGAATTAATCAAGATAACTATATAGGGTTACAAGGAGCAATTGGTTACACTATTTAAATAGAAAATTTAAAAGGAAAAGGCCACTTTTCAGCCGAGTTATAGATGAATACGTGTTTTTATTGATGAATTCACGTAAATAAGAGACTGAAAATATAAAAATTTTATGTATAACGTTAAGAATTAACCAAGAAATCTGTATAGGATTACGGAGAGCAGTTAGTTACACCATTAAAATAGAAAATTTAAAAGGAAAAGGCCACTTTTCAGCCGATTTATAGATGAATACCTGTTTTTATTGATGAATTCACGTTAATAAGAGACTGAAAATATGAAAATTAAATATGTAATTACGTTAGGAATTAACCAAGAAAACTATATAGGATTACAGGGGGCTATTAGTTACACCATTAAAATAGAAAATTTTAAAGGAAAAGGCCAATTTTCAGGCGTGCTATAGATGAATACGTGTTTTTATTGATGAATTCACGTAAATAAGAGACTGAAAATATGAAAATTACATACATAACGTTAGCAATTAACCAAGATAAATATATAGGGTTACAAAAAGCAGTTGGTTACACTATTTAAATAGAAAATTTAAAAGGATAAGGCCAATTTTCAGCCGTGCTATTGATGAATATCTAATTTTATTGATGAATTCGCGTAAATAAGAGACTGAAAATATGAAAATTATATATATATAACGTTAAGAATTAACCAAGAAAACTGTGAAGGATTACGGGGGGCAGTTAGTTACACTATTTAAATAGAAAATTTAAAAGGAAAAGGCCACTTTTCAGCCGAGTTATAGATGAATACCTGTTTTTATTGATGAATTCACGTAAATAAGAGACTGAAAATATGAAAATTATATATACAGTTACGTTAGGAATTAACCAAGAAAACTATATAGGATTACAGGAGGCTATTAGTTTCACTATATAAATAGAAAATTTAAAAGAAAAAGGCCAATTTTCAGCCGTGCTATAGATGAATACGTGTTTTTATTGATGAATTCACGTAAATAAGAGATTGAAAATATGAAAATTATATATATAACGTTAGGAAGTAACCAAGAAAACTATATAGGGTTACAAGGAGCAATTGATCACACTATTTAAATAGAAAATTTAAAAGGAAAAGGCCAATTTTCAGCCGTGCTATAGATGAATACGTGTTTTTATTGATGAATTCACGTAAATAAGAGACTGAAAATATGAAAATTACATATATAACGTTAGCAATTAACCAAGATAACTATATAGGGTTACAAGGAGCAATTGGTTACACTATTTAAATAGAAAATTTAAAAGGATAAGGCCAATTTTCAGCCGTGCTATTGATGAATACCTAATTTTATTGATGAATTCGCGTAAATAAGAGACTGAAAATATGAAAATTATATATATATATATATATATATATATATATATATATATATATATATATATATATATATATATATATATATATATATATATATAACGTTACGAATTAACCAAGAAAACTGTAAAGGATTACGGGGGGCAGTTAGTTACACTATTTAAATAGAAAATTTAAAAGGAAAAGGCCACTTTTCAGCCGAGTTATGGATGAATACCTGTTTTTATTGATGAATTCACGTAAATAAGAGACTGAAAATATGAAAATTATATATATAGTTACGTTAGGAATTAACCAAGAAAACTATATAGGATTACAGGGGCTATTAGTTACACTATATAAATAGAAAATTTAAAAGAAAAAGGCCAATTTTCAGCCGTGCTATAGATGAATACGTGTTTTTATTGATGAATTCACGTAAATAAGAGATTGAAAATATGAAAATTATATATATAACGTTAGGAAGTAACCAAGAAAACTATATAGGGTTACAAGGAGCAACTGATCACACTATTTAAATAGAAAATTTAAAAGGAAAAGACAAATTTTCAGCCGTGCTATAGATGAATACGTGTTTTTATTGATGAATTCACGTAAATAAGAGACTGAAAATATGAAAATTATATATATAATTACGTTAGAAATTAGCCAAGAAAACTATATAGGATTACAGGGGGCAATTAGTTACACCATTTAAATAGAAAATTTTAAAAGGAAAAGGCCAATTTTCAGCCGTGCTATAGATGAATAGAATAAACGACGACGACGGCAACAACATTAGACAACTAGTAAACATTAGCTCCCATATTTTTGATTAATTTAATTAGTAAAAGTGATTGTTAAGTGTATCTAGCATAAGAAATGTGTAAAGTGTCGGCCAAATAACGTGTGCAATTGTTATTTCTAAAAAATAGTAATAAATTGAGTGGAAAATTGATAAAATATTCTATTATCAGTGTTTTTGGAAAACAATCCAAGAAACAACAAATATTCGCAAGTATACAAATAAACTTT
The DNA here is from genome assembly GCA_036936625.1 of Parnassius smintheus behrii. Taxonomy (NCBI): domain Eukaryota; kingdom Metazoa; phylum Arthropoda; class Insecta; order Lepidoptera; family Papilionidae; genus Parnassius; species Parnassius smintheus. The sequence goes on from JAUPFT010000017.1 coordinate 48,705,833, forward strand.
AGTAAAGTAACTATTCTTTCTACCTAGTAATTGAAATATAATCTGTAAATTGCAAAAGGTTGCAAAAGAATAGTAAAAATTAAAACTTAAAAACTAATACGCAAATATGACGGTTAACATTATTTGAATTAGATGCGGTGTTATATAACATTATCAACCGTGTGTCGAGGTGATAGTGACTTTATTGTTTCATGCCATCTAGCGTCATACATATGATTAATGATCTATAAACTCTTTGTGATGTGTTGTTTTTTTGGTTAAAGTGACATCTATTACTAGCAACAATAGTCAGTTACATGAAAGCGTATAAACAAACTCATAATTTCGTCGAAAGTGAGAAGGTGTTCGCGGCGTATTGGTACAATCGTTGCATTATAGCATAATATAGTCAAGAGTTCGGGCATTCAAGTCCCTGTAACTTCCCCCACTCGGTAATTAATTTTTTAAATTATTTTAATGAGCAAACGACAATAAAATATCATTTCAAAATATTACAATAAAATATCACTTCAAAATGTCACTAGTATGTTTTAAATGCAAAAATAAAATATTGGATAAGGATAATTTAACTTGTTCACTATGCAAAGAAAAATTTCATTTAACTTGCACCATAGTTTCTGAAAAAAGATTTCGCTGGATGTCAATAGAAACCAAAAATGCCTGGAAGTGTACGACTTGTACACAGAAAAAAAATAAGACAAAAACTAGAAATATGTCATCAGAAAAATCTCCTAATTTGGACAGCAGTATATCTAGCTGTCACGAAAGGGCAAATGATAATATAACATTGCGAAAAAAACTCAATCCACCTATAAGCGATAGCAGCCCGCAATCAATTTCCCACATTGACGACTTAGGTGAAACGTTGATTTCTGAAGACGTCGCTTTAAATCGTAGCTGCCCCAAAAATAACTATTTAGCAATGGAGGATTTGCAGGAAATGAAGATCAAACTACAAAATTTGGAAACAAAGCTCGAAAGTGCTGACCTGGAAGTGGAAAGATTGTTATTAGAAAACAATTCATTGAAAGAGGAAATATCAAAAAGAGATGCAAAAATAAACCAATTATCTCGCCTCTGTCGCTCAACTACAAAAAAGAAGGTCGTAAGTCCCTCCCAGAACAATACCTGCGAAAATAATATAAAGAAATATACTACTAATGTATTATTTAGTACTCCCAAAGCAAGTGCCCCATCAACGATAACAAATATAGCATTGTGTCACAGCCCCAGTGAGACTAATGAAAGCAAGCGGCAAAATAATAATAATAATAATATTAACAGTATGAACAAATCACCACTACGCGACGTAACAAGCCAACAAGAGAACACATTAAATAATTCTAAAATATCTCAAGAGAACAAAAAGAAGATATGTATGCTAAGTACTAACAAGTTTACTAAAACAAGATCCATCGCGCAACGATTTTTTCATGGAGATTTTGATATCTGCCATTATCTTCTGACTGAATACGGAATAAAACCACTTATGACGGGACTAAAGACCAAACTTATGGATTATACAATGGAAGACTACTGCATATTACTAATAGGTGATCAAGATTTCAAATCCACTATAAATTACTTTGAATTAATAACATATATTCGACATACTTTATCAGAAATTACACACACAAACATCATTTTGTGTCTACCTACCTTCAGATACTGTAGATTCCGAAATTTATTTAACTGGCGAGTAGAAGTTTTTAATAATTTACTACATCTGGATGTAATGACACATGAGTATGCAAACCTTATTGATTCCAACCTGAATCTAGAATATGATTATACGATGTTTAAAAAACACACAGGTATCATAAATAACTACGGAATGCAAACCATATTCAAAGACATTAATGCACTTATGTGTGAAATTGATGATTATGGTCATAATAAAATATTAGAACCCATGACAGAATTGCAGAATGATCAAAATGAACCAATACCTGCCTCGCCACCTCTAAAAAATATGTTTTTTCGATAATAAAATAAGGATTATTTATCAAAACATACAAAGTTTTAATAACAAACGGCATTTGTTGGAAGCTTGGACAGATGAAGATAAAAATGTACACGCTATATGTCTATCTGAAACCTGGATCAGTGCTCCAAAACTTGACCTGCTCAAAGTACAGGGTTATATGCTGGCATCCCATTTCAGTCGATCTAATTCAGTAGGAGGAGGTGTTTGTATACTAGTAAAAGATGATATAGATTATATTGAACGAAACGATTTAAACGCTATGTCCATAGAACCTATAATTGAAATATGTGGAATAGAAATACCAGTTTCAAATTTATTAGTCATAAATGTATACTGGCCAAATAGTAACAGAATGCCTGATACCTTTTACAGTGTATTAGAAAAGCTCTTACAACGAATTCAGCAAAAAAATTCTAAAACAAACGTTGTAATAGGTGGAGACTTTAACGTAGATGTGTTAAAACAAAGTATATCGACTGTAAGACTTTTAAATTTAATGCGTAGTTATAATTTCTATCAACATGTTCAAGAACCAACGAGGGTAACAGAGACTACATCCTCATGCTTAGATTTAACATTCACAAATTTTGATGTCGAACAAGTCGTAATTAATGTTGTAGAGTTGAGTCTCTCTGACCACAAAGGAGTTATAGTAAATATACCAATAAAAGAAAGAAACGTACTCGTGCGTAATACGTGGATTCTAGAAAAAAGAATCTTTAGTGAAAAAAATATCCAACATTTCAAAGCTAAATTAAGAGAAGTAAACTTTAGCAAAATAATTACTATTGATAAAAACATTAATGAAAATTATAACTCATTTTCTAATAAAATTAATCATATATTAAACGAAACTATACCAAAAATTCTCATAAAAATAAGAAGCATAAAGAAAAAGCCATGGTTAACCAATGGAATCAAAACATCGTGCAAAAATAAAAGACTCTTAAAAAAATTATTATCTCAAACAAAAAATCCAGTACTAAACAAGTATTATAAAAATTACTCAAAAATACTTAAAAAAACTGTAAATATTTCAAAAAAGAACTATAATATTAAAAGAATAAAGAATTCTGATAATGTAATAAAATCAATGTGGAATGTTGTAAAGGAACAAACTAATAAGCTTACACAAAATAAAAAGAACATAGAACTGAATGTCCAAAATAGTATCACTGCGGACCCTGTTCAAATAGTTGAGTGTTTCAATAATTTCTTTTTGTCGGTTGGTAATGATAACAATACTTTTGGCACAACAGGTGCAATCGTTCAGCCTGTCCTTCATCCCGTAAAGAATTCATTCTTTTTACAACCCGCTACTAATCAAGAAATTATAAAATGTATACGTAATTTAAAAAACAAGCGTAGCTTCGGTCATGATGACTTACCGCCTTGTCTAATTAGGAAATGCGCCGAAGAACTAGCCCCAGTTATGACATTCCTGATAAATCAATCGTTTACAGAAAGTAAAGTTCCAGAACTATTAAAAATATCAATAATTAAACCACTCTATAAAAAAGGCTCTAAAACTGACTGTAACAACTATCGCCCTATTGCTATTCTTCCAACGTTTTCAAAAATATTTGAATCCGTTATGGCTAATAGACTATACTGTTACTGCGAAAAGTTCAATATATTAAATGACAATCAATATGGCTTTCGCAAAAACAGATCAACAACTACAGCAGTATACAAATATGTCAATGAAATATTAAATTTATTTAATAAAAAGAAATACGCGATCGGTATTTTACTGGACATGACCAAAGCCTATGATCGAGTTCGATTTGACATACTTTTACGGAAGTTACACGGAATAGGAGTAAGAGGCCCAACATACAACTGGTTCGAATCATACCTGACCAATCGAAAGCAGTGTGTAGAGATAGAACATCATAACCTAGCCAGTGGAAATGTGATTAAAGTCAGGTCTCAATTTGCACCGGTCACTAAGTCAATACCACAGGGTAGTGTTCTCGGTTGCTTATTATTTTTAATTTATATTAATGATTTGCCGAAAATAGTTAAAGCCCCCTGTACCTTGTTTGCCGACGATCTTTCTGTAGTCATACCTTTCGACAATAATACTAACAACAATCTTAACAACTGTCTAGATAGTGTACTTACAGATATCTCTAAATGGTTAAAAAATCACAATCTCGTCATAAATTACACAAAAACTAAGATAATACAATTTAAGCCGTATCAAAAATGCCCCCTATCTATAAATTATTCTTACAACAATATTAAACTAGAATGTGTTGATTCATATACATTATTAGGTATAAACATAGATTCAGGTATAAATTGGAAAGAACACATAAAGAAAGTATCATCTAAACTTTCCCGTTTCTCGTATGCACTATACGAACTTAAAAAAGATACAGATTCAAGAACAGCCACGTGTGCATACTATGCTTATGCCCATGCGTGGCTCAAGTACGGCATTTTACTGTGGGGAAACAGCACAGACGTAAATAAATTGTTCATTTTACAAAAAAAATGTATCCGAATAATTACAAACATAGACAGCACTGTCAGCTGTAAACCCTACTTTATTTCATTAAAAATATTAACAATTACATCTATATATATACTAGAAGTATGCACATTTGTTAAAAAGAATATGCACCTTTTTTCAATATACTCCCGGCCTCATTTTTTACGTCCTAGTATAAAATTAGCTCCACCTATCACAAAATTACAAATAGTTAAATCAGGACCCCATGGTATGTGTGTAAAAATTTATAATAAAATTCCCAAATGTCTACAAAAAGAAGAATCGTTGTATAAATTTCAAAGAGAGCTTAAAAAATATTTAATTGAAAAAAGTTTCTATTCGTTGTCAGAGTTTTTCGGTGAAAAATAATAATTGTTTATTTTGAATATGTATACCTACCTCTATAATATCGTTGTAAATATTGCAAATGTTTATTTAACCTAAAAGTAATGTAGTAGTTTAAGTAAATAAAATAAAATTAGTCTTTCTAAATTGATAAGAATAAATTGATATATAACATAATATAATATAATATTGCTACGCCCTATCAGGGCTCATGTTTGGCTCTAATATATCCAACTTAAGAACTATTTATGTAACCACATGAACGCAATAAAATGTTTGAGTTTGAGTTTGAGTTTGAATACGTGTTTTTATTGATGAATTCACGTAAATAAGAGACTGAAAATATGAAAATTATATATATAGTTACGTTAGGAATTAACCAAGAAAACTATATAGGATTAAAAGGGGCTATTAGTTACACTATATAAATAGAAAATTTAAAAGAAAAAGGCCAATTTTCAGCCGTGCTATAGATGAATACGTGTTTTTATTGATGAATTCAAGTAAATAAGAGACTGAAAATATGAAAATGATATACATAACGTTAAGAATTAACCAAGAAAACTGTATAGGATTACGAGGGGCAGTTAGTTACATTATTAAAATAGAAAATTTAAAAGGAAAAGGCCACTTTTCAGCCGAGTTATAGAAGAATGCGTGTTTTTATTGATGAATTCACGTAAATAAGAGACTGAAAATATGAAAATTATATATATAATTACGTTAGGAATTAACAAAGAAAACTATATAGGATTACAGGGGGCAATTAGTTACACCATTTAAATAGAAAATTTTAAAGGAAAAGGCCAATTTTCAGCCGTGCTACAGATGAATACGTGTTTTTATTGATGAATTCACGTAAATAAGTGACTGAAAATATGAAAATTATATATATATAACGTTAGGAATTAACCAAGAAAACTATATAGGGTTACAAGGAGTAATTTGTTACACTATTAAAATAGAAAATTTAGAAGGAAAAGGCCACTTTTCAGCCGAGTTATAGAAGAATACGTGTTTTTATTGATGAATTCACGTAAATAAGAGACTGAAAATATGAAAATTATATATATAATTACGTTAGGAATTAACCAAAAAAACTATATAGGATTACAGGGGGCAATTAGTTACACTATTTAAATAGAAAATTTAAATGGAAAAGGCCACTTTTCAGCCGAGTTGTAGATGAATACCTGTTTTTATTGATGAATTCACGTAAATAAGAGACAGAAAATATGAAAATTACATATATAACGTTAAGAATTAACCAATAAAATTGTATAAGACTACGGAGGGCAGTTAGTTACACTATTTAAATAGAAAATTTAAAAGGAAAAGGCCACTTTTCAGCCGTGCTATAGATGAATACGTGTTTTTATTGATGAATTCACGTAAATAAGAGACTGAAAATATAAAAATTTTATATATAACGTTAAGAATTAACAAAGAAAACTGTATAGGATTACGGAGAGCAGTTAGTTACACCATTAAAATAGAAAATTTAAAAGGAAAAGGCCACTTTTCAGCCGAGTTATAGATGAATACGTGTTTTTATTGATGAATTCACGTAAAATAAGAGACTGAAAATATGAAAATTATATATGTAATTACGTTAGGAATTAACCAAGAAAACTATATAAGATTACAGAGGGCTATTAGTTACACCATTTAAATAGAAAATTTTAAAGGAAAAGGCCAATTTTCAGCCGTGCTATAGATGAATACGTGTTTTTATTGATGAATTCACGTAAATAAGAGACTGAAAATATGAAAATTACATATATAACGTTAGCAATTAACCAAGATAACTATATAGGGTTACAAGGAGCAATTGGTTACACTATTTAAATAGAAAATTTAAAAGGATAAGGCCAATTTTCAGCCGTGCTATTGATGAATACCTAATTTTATTGTTGAATTCGCGTAAATAAGAGACGGAAAATATGAAAATTATATATATAATTACGTTAGAAATTAACCAAGAAAACTATATCAGATTACAGGGGGCAATTAGTTACACCATTTAAATAGAAAATTTTAAAAGGAAAAGGCCAATTTTCAGCCGTGCTATAGATGAATACGTGTTTTTATTGATGAATTCACGTAAATAAGAGACTGAAAATATGAAAATTATATATATAATTACGTTAGGAATTAACCAAAAAAACTATATAGGATTACAGGGGGCAATTAGTTACACTATTTAAATAGAAAATTTAAATGGAAAAGGCCACTTTTCAGCCGAGTTGTAGATGAATACCTGTTTTTATTGATGAATTCACGTAAATAAGAGACAGAAAATATGAAAATTACATATATAACGTTAAGAATTAACCAATAAAATTGTATAAGACTACGGAGGGCAGTTAGTTACACTATTTAAATAGAAAATTTAAAAGGAAAAGGCCACTTTTCAGCCGTGCTATAGATGAATACGTGTTTTTATTGATGAATTCACGTAAATAAGAGACTGAAAATATAAAAATTTTATATATAACGTTAAGAATTAACCAAGAAAACTGTAAAGGATTACGGGGGGCAGTTAGTTACACTATTTAAATAGAAAATTTAAAAGGAAAAGGCCACTTTTCAGCCGAGTTATGGATGAATACCGGTTTTTATTGATGAATTCACGTAAATAAGAGACTGAAAATATGAAAATTATATATATAGTTACGTTAGGAATTAACCAAGAAAACTATATAGGATTAAAGGGGCTATTAGTTACACTATATAAATAGAAAATTTAAAAGAAAAAGGCCAATTTTCAGCCGTGCTATAGATGAATACGTGTTTTTATTGATGAATTCACGTAAATAAGAGATTGAAAATATGAAAATTATATATATAACGTTAGGAAGTAACCAAGAAAACTATATAGGGTTACAAGGAGCAACTGATCGCACTATTTAAATAGAAAATTTAAAAGGAAAAGGCAAATTTTCAGCCGTGCTATAGATGAATACGTGTTTTTATTGATGAATTCACGTGAATAAGAGACTGAAAATATGAAAATTATATATATAATTACGTTAGAAATTAACCAAGAAAACTATATAGGATTACAGGGGGCAATTAGTTACACCATTTAAATAGAAAATTTTAAAAGGAAAAGGCCAATTTTCAGCCGTGCTATAGATGAATACGTGTTTTTATTGATGAATTCACGTAAATAAGAGACTGAAAATATGAAAATTATATATATAACGTTAAGAATTAACCAAGAAAACTGTGAAGGATTACGGGGGGCAGTTAGTTACACTATTTAAATAGAAAATTTAAAAGGAAAAGGCCACTTTTCAGCCCAGTTATAGATGAATACCTGTTTTTATTGATGAATTCACGTAAATAAGAGACTGAAAATATGAAAATTATATATATAGTTACGTTAGGAATTAACCAAGAAAACTATATAGGATTACAAGGGGCTATTACTTACACTATATAAATAGAAAATTTAAAAGAAAAAGGCCAATTTTCAGCCATGCTATAGATGAATACGTGTTTTATTGATGAATTCACGTAAATAAGAGACTGAAAATATGAAAATGATATACATAACGTTAAGAATTAACCAAGAAAACTGTATAGGATTACGAGGGGCAGTTAGTTACACTATTAAAATAGAAAATTTAAAAGGAAAAGGCCACATTTCAGCCGAGTTATAGAAGAATACGTGTTTTTATTGATGAATTCCCGTAAATAAGAGACTGAAAATATGAAAATTACATATATAATTACGTTAGGAATTAACCAAGAAAACTATATAGGATTACAGGGGGCAATTAATTACACCATTTAAATAGAAAATTTTAAAGGAAAAGGCCAATTTTCAGCCGTGCTACAGATGAATACGTGTTTTTATTGATGAATTCACGTAAATAAGAGACTGAAAATATGAAAATTATATATATATAACGTTAGGAATTAACCAAGAAAACTATATAGGGTTACAAGGAGCAATTTGTTACACTATTAAAATAGAAAATTTAGAAGGAAAAGGCCACTTTTCAGCCGAGTTATAGAAGAATACGTGTTTTTATTGATGAATTCACGTAAATAAGGGACTGAAAATATGAAAATTATATATATAATTACGTTAGGAATTAACAAAAAAAACTATATAGGATTACAGGGGGCAATTAGTTACACTATTTAAATAGAAAATTTAAATGTAAAAGGCCACTTTTCAGCCGAGTTATAGATGAATACCTGTTTTTATTGATGAATTCACGTGAATAAGAGACTGAAAATATGAAAATTATATATAGAACGTTAGGAATCAACCAAGAAAACTATATAGGATTACGGAAGGCAGATAGTTACACTATTTAAGTAGAAAATTTAAAAGGAAAAGGCCAATTTTCAGCCGTGCTATAGATGAATACGTGTTTTTATTGATGAATTCACGAAAATAAGGTACTGAAAATATGAAAATTATATATATATATAACGTTAAGAATTAACCAAGAAAACTGTATCGGATTACGGGGGGCAGTTAGTTACACTATTTAAATAGAAAATTTAAAAGGAAAAGGCCACTTTTCAGCCGAGTTATAGATGAATACCTGTTTTTATTGATGAATTCACGTAAATAAGAGACTGAAAATATGAAAATTATATATATAGTTACGTTAGGAATTAACCAAGAAAACTATATAGGATTAAAGGGGGCTATTAGTTACACTATATAAATAGAAAATTTAAAAGAAAAAGGCCAATTTTCAGCCGTGCTATAGATGAATACGTGTTTTTATTGATGAATTCACGTAAATAAGAGATTGAAAATATGAAAGGAAAATGCCAATTTTCAGCCGTGCTATAGATGAATACGTGTTTTTATTGATGAATTCACGTGAATAAGAGACTGAAAATATGAAAATTATATATAGAACGTTAAGAATCAACAAAGAAAACTATATAGGATTACGGGAGGCAGATAGTTACACTATTTAAGTAGAAAATTTAAAAGGAAAAGGCCAATTTTCAGCCGTGCTATAGATGAATACGTGTTTTTATTGATGAATTCACGTAAATAAGAGAATGAAAATATAGAAATTTTATATATAACGTTAAGAATTAACCAAGAAAACTGTATAGGATTGCGGAGGGCAGTTAGTTACACCATTAAAATAGAAAATTTAAAAGGAAAAGGCCACTTTTCAGCCGAGTTATAGATGAATACGTGTTTTTATTGATGAATTCACGTAAATAAGAGACTGAAAATATGAAAATTATATATGTAATTACGTTAGGAATTAACCAAGAAAACTATATAAGATTACAGGGGGCTATTAGTTACACCATTTAAATAGAAAATTTTAAAGGAAAAGGCCAATTTTCAGCCGTGCTATAGATGAATACGTGTTTTTATTGATGAATTCACGTAAATAAGAGACTGAAAATATGAAAATTACATATATAACGTTAGCAATTAACCAAGATAACTATATAGGGTTACAAGGAGCAATTGGTTACACTATTTAAATAGAAAATTTAAAAGGATAAGGCCAATTTTCAGCCGTGCTATTGATGAATACCTAATTTTATTGTTGAATTCGCGTAAATAAGAGACTGAAAATATGAAAATTATATATATATATATATATATATATATATATATAACGTTAAGAATTAACCAAGAAAACTGTAAAGGATTACGGGGGGCAGTTAGTTACACTATTTAAATAGAAAATTTAAAAGGAAAAGGCCACTTTTCAGCCGAGTTATAGATGAATACCTGTTTTTATTGATGAATTCACGTAAATAAGAGACTGAAAATATGAAAATTATATATATATAGTTACGTTAGGAATTAACCAAGAAAACTATATAGGATTAAAGGGGGCTATTAGTTACACTATATAAATAGAAAATTTAAAAGAAAAAGGCCAATTTTGAGCCGTGCTATAGATGAATACGTGTTTTTATTGATGAATTCACGTAAATAAGAGACTGAAAATATGAAAATTACATATATAACGTTAGCAATTAACCAAGATAACTATATAGGGTTACAAGGAGCAATTGGTTACACTATTTAAATAGAAAATTTAAAAGGATAAGGCCAATTTTCAGCCGTGCTATTGATGAATACCTAATTTTATTGTTGAATTCGCGTAAATAAGAGACTGAAAATATGAAAATTATATATATATATATATATATATATATATATATATATATATATATATATATAACGTTAAGAATTAACCAAGAAAACTGTAAAGGATTACGGGGGGCAGTTAGTTACACTATTTAAATAGAAAATTTAAAAGGAAAAGGCCACTTTTCAGCCGAGTTATAGATGAATACCTGTTTTTATTGATGAATTCACGTAAATAAGAGACTGAAAATATGAAAATTATATATATATAGTTACGTTAGGAATTAACCAAGAAAACTATATAGGATTAAAGGGGGCTATTAGTTACACTATATAAATAGAAAATTTAGAAGGAAAAGGCCACTTTTCAGCCGAGTTATAGATGAATACCAGTTTTTATTGATAAATTCACGTAAATAAGAGACTGAAAATATGAAAATTATATACATTACGTTAAGAATTAACCAAGAAAACTGTATAGGATTACGGAGGGCAGTCAGTTACACTATTTTAATAGAAAATTTAAAAGGAAAAGGCCAATTTTCAGCCGTGCTATAGATGAATACGTGTTTTTATTGATGAATTCACGTGAATAAGAGACTGAAAATATGAAAATTATATATAGAACGTTAAGAATCAACCAAGAAAACTATATAGGATTACGGAAGGCAGATAGTTACACTATTTAAGTAGAAAATTTAAAAGGAAAAGGCCAATTTTCAGCCGTGCTATAGATGAATACGTGTTTTTATTGATGAATTCACGAAAATAAGGTACTGAAAATATGAAAATTATATATATATAACGTTAAGAATTAACCAAGAAAACTGTATCGGATTACGGAGGGCAGTCAGTTACACTATTTAAATAGAAAATTAAAAGGGAAAAGGCCACTTTTCAGCCGTGCTATAGATGAATACGTGTTTTTATTGATGAATTCACGTAAATAAGGGACTGAAAATATGAAAATTATATATATAACGTTAAGAATTAACCAAGAAAACTGTATAAGATTACGGAGGGCAGTTAGTTACACTATTTAAATAGAAAATTTAAAAGGAAAAGGCCACTTTTCAGCCGAGTTATAGATGAATACCAGTTTTTATTGATAAATTCACGTAAATAAGAGACTGAAAATATGAAAATTATATACATAACGTTAAGAATTAACCAAGAAAACTGTATAGGATTACGGAGAGCAGTTAGTTACACCATTAAAATAGAAAATTTAAAAGGAAAAGGCTACTTTTCAGCCGAGTTATAGATGAATATGTGTTTTTATTAATGAATTCACGTAAATAAGAGACTGAAAATATGAAAATTATATATGTAATTACGTTAGGAATTAACCAAGAAAACTATAAAGAATTACAGGGGGCTATTAGTTACACAATTTACATAGAAAATTTTAAAGGAAAAGGCCAATTTTCAGGCGTGCTATAGATGAATACGTGTTTTTATTGATGAATTCACGTAAATAAGAGACTGAAAATATGAAAATTACATATAAAACGTTAAGAATTAATCAAGATAACTATATAGGGTTACAAGGAGCAATTGGTTACACTATTTAAATAGAAAATTTAAAAGGAAAAGGCCACTTTTCAGCCGAGTTATAGATGGATACCTGTTTTTATTGATGAATTCACGTAAATAAGAGACTGAAAATATGAAAATTATATATATAACGTTAGGAATTTACCAAGAAAACTATATAGAATTACGGGGATATATTAGTTACACTATATAAATAGGAAATATTAAAGAAAAAGGCCTATTTTCAGCCGTGCTATAGATGAATACGTGTTTTTATTGATGAATTTTAGTAAGAAATAGACTGAAAATATGAAAATTAAATATATAACGTTACGAATTTACTAAGAAAACTATAAGGAAATGTGGGGAGCAACTAACTTTAAAATAAAAAGTTGATTTGAACGAAATATACCAATTTTTAGAAAAGTTATTATCGAATTTATAGTTGAATTTATGTGATTGTATTGATTGACCACTATACCTCGGTTTAGGTAAATAGTGATTTTTTCCAGTTTGTATGTTTTCTAAAGCAAATAAGAGTGCATATGGTAGTTTCTACACTAGACAGACCTAATAAAATCAAAATAAGCGAAAGAAATGAAGATTTGAAAAATTTTAAAAATTTTAGGAAATTACGATTGTGGGAAAACGAATTATGTGGAAATCAATATTTTAGCGATAGAAATTTATTATAAAAACTATAGATAAATACGAGGGGCGGTTGAATACACTATTAACAAAGAAAATTTGAACGGAAAAGGCCACTTTTCATCCGAGTTATAGATGAATACCTGTTTTTATTGATGAATTCACGTAAGTAAGAAACTGAAAATATGAATATATATATATATAATTACGTTAGGAATTAACCAGGAAAACTATATAGGATTACAGGGGGCAATTAGTAACACTATTTAAATAGAAAATTTTAAAGGAAAAGGCCAATTTTCAGCCGTGATATAGAGAATACTTGTTTTTATTGATGAATTCACGTAAATAAGGGACTGAAAATATGAAAATTATACATATAACGTTAAGAATTAACCAAGAAAACTGTATAGGATTACGGAGAGCAGTTAGTTACACCATTAAAATAGAAAATTTAAAAGGAAAAGACCACTTTTCAGCCGAGTTATAGATGAATACGTGTTTTTATTGATGAATTCACGTAAATAAGAGACTGAAAATATGAAAATTATATATGTAATTACGTTAGGAATTAACCAAGAAAACTGTATAAGATTACAGTGGGCTATTAGTTACACCATTTAAATAGAAAATTTTAAAGGAAAAGGCCACTTTTCAGCCGAGTTATAGATGAATACGTGTTTTTATTGATGAATTCACGTAAATAAGAGACTGAAAATATGAAAATTATATATGTAATTACGTTAGGAATTAACCAAGAAAACTGTATAAGATTACAGTGGGCTATTAGTTACACCATTTAAATAGAAAATTTTAAAGGAAAAGGCCACTTTTCAGCCGAGTTATAGATGAATACGTGTTTTTATTGATGAATTCACGTAAATAAGAGACTGAAAATATGAAAATTATATATGTAATTACGTTAGGAATTAACCAAGAAAACTATATAAGATTACAGGGGGCTATTAGTTACACCATTTAAATAGAAAATTTTAAAGGAAAAGGCCAATTTTCAGCCGTGCTATAGATGAATACGTGTTTTTATTGATGAATTCACGTAAATAAGAGACTGAAAATATGAAAATTACATATATAACGTTAGCAATTAACCAAGATAACTATATAGGGTTACAAGGAGCAATTGGTTACACTATTTAAATAGAAAATTTAAAAGGATAAGGCCAATTTTCAGCCGTGCTATTGATGAATACCTAATTTTATTGTTGAATTCGCGTAAACAAGAGACTGAAAATATGAAAATTATATATATATATATATATATATATATATATATATATATATATATATATATATATATATATATATATATATATATATAACGTTAAGAATTAACCAAGAAAACTGTAAAGGATTACGGGGGGCAGTTAGTTACACTATTTAAATAGAAAATTTAAAAGGAAAAGGCCACTTTTCAGCCGAGTTATAGATGAATACCTGTTTTTATTGATGAATTCACGTAAATAAGAGACTGAAAATATGAAAATTATATATATATAGTTACGTTAGGAATTAACCAAGAAAACTATATAGGATTAAAGGGGGCTATTAGTTACACTATATAAATAGAAAATTTAAAAGAAAAAGGCCAATTTTCAGCCGTGCTATAGATGAATACGTGTTTTTATTGATGAATTCACGTAAATAAGAGATTGAAAATATGAAAATTATATATATAACGTTAGGAAGTAACCAAGAAAACTATATAGGTTACAAGGAGCAATTGATTACACTATTTAAATAGAAAATTTAAAAGGAAAAGGCTAATTTTCAGCCGTGCTATAGATGAATACGTGTTTTTATTGATGAATTCACGTGAATAAGAGACTGAAAGTATGAAAATTATATATAGAACGTTAAGAATCAACCAAGAAAACTATATAGGGTTACGGAAGGCAGATAGTTACACTATTTAAGTAGAAAATTTAAAATGAAAAGGCCAATTTTCAGCCGTGCTATAGATGAATACGTGTTTTTATTGATGAATTCACGAAAATAAGGGACTGAAAATATGAAAATTATATATATATATATATAACGTTAAGAATTAACCAAGAAAACTGTATCGGATTACGGAGGGCAGTCAGTTACACTATTTAAATAGAAAATTAAAAAGGAAAAGGCCACTTTTCAGCCGTGCTATAGATGAATACGTGTTTTTATTGATGAATTCACGTAAATAAGGGATTGAAAATATGAAAATTATATATATAACGTTAAGAATTAACCAAGAAAACTGTATAAGATTACGGAGGGCAGTTAGTTACACTATTTAAATAGAAAATTTAAAAGGAAAAGGCCACTTTTCAGCCGAGTTATAGATGAATACCTGTTTTTATTGATGAATTCACGTAAATAAGAGACTGAAAATATGAAAATTATATATATATAGTTACGTTAGGAATTAACCAAGAAAACTATATAGGATTAAAGGGGGCTATTAGTTACACTATATAAATAGAAAATTTAGAAGGAAAAGGCCACTTTTCAGCCGAGTTATAGATGAATACCAGTTTTTATTGATAAATTCACGTAAATAAGAGACTGAAAATATGAAAATTATATACATTACGTTAAGAATTAACCAAGAAAACTGTATAGGATTACGGAGGGCAGTCAGTTACACTATTTTAATAGAAAATTTAAAAGGAAAAGGCCAATTTTCAGCCGTGCTATAGATGAATACGTGTTTTTATTGATGAATTCACGTGAATAAGAGACTGAAAATATGAAAATTATATATAGAACGTTAAGAATCAACCAAGAAAACTATATAGGATTACGGAAGGCAGATAGTTACACTATTTAAGTAGAAAATTTAAAAGGAAAAGGCCAATTTTCAGCCGTGCTATAGATGAATACGTGTTTTTATTGATGAATTCACGAAAATAAGGTACTGAAAATATGAAAATTATATATATATAACGTTAAGAATTAACCAAGAAAACTGTATCGGATTACGGAGGGCAGTCAGTTACACTATTTAAATAGAAAATTAAAAAGGAAAAGGCCACTTTTCAGCCGTGCTATAGATGAATACGTGTTTTTATTGATGAATTCACGTAAATAAGGGACTGAAAATATGAAAATTATATATATAACGTTAAGAATTAACCAAGAAAACTGTACAAGATTACGGAGGGCAGTTAGTTACACTATTTAAATAGAAAATTTAAAAGGAAAAGGCCACTTTTCAGCCGAGTTATAGATGAATACCAGTTTTTATTGATAAATTCACGTAAATAAGAGACTGAAAATATGAAAATTATATACATAACGTTAAGAATTAACCAAGAAAACTGTATAGGATTACGGAGAGCAGTTAGTTACACCATTAAAATAGAAAATTTAAAAGGAAAAGGCTACTTTTCAGCCGAGTTATAGATGAATATGTGTTTTTATTGATGAATTCACGTAAATAAGAGACTGAAAATATGAAAATTATATATGTAATTACGTTAGGAATTAACCAAGAAAACTATAAAGAATTACAGGGGGCTATTAGTTACACAATTTACATAGAAAATTTTAAAGGAAAAGGCCAATTTTCAGGCGTGCTATAGATGAATACGTGTTTTTATTGATGAATTCACGTAAATAAGAGACTGAAAATATGAAAATTACATATAAAACGTTAAGAATTAATCAAGATAACTATATAGGGTTACAAGGAGCAATTGGTTACACTATTTAAATAGAAAATTTAAAAGGAAAAGGCCACTTTTCAGCCGAGTTATAGATGAATACCTGTTTTTATTGATGAATTCACGTAAATAAGAGACTGAAAATATGAAAATTATATATATAACGTTAGGAATTTACCAAGAAAACTATATAGAATTACGGGGATATATTAGTTACACTATATAAATAGGAAATATTAAAGAAAAAGGCCTATTTTCAGCCGTGCTATAGATGAATACCTGTTTTTATTGATGAATTTTAGTAAGAAATAGACTGAAAATATGAAAATTAAATATATAACGTTACGAATTTACTAAGAAAACTATAAGGAAATGTGGGGAGCAACTAACTTTAAAATTAAAAGTTGATTTGAACGAAATATACCAATTTTTAGAAAAGTTATTATCGAATTTATAGTTGAATTTATGTGATTGTATTGATTGACCACTATACCTCGGTTTAGGTAAATAGTGATTTTTTCCAGTTTGTATGTTTTCTAAAGCAAATAAGAGTGCATATGGTAGTTTCTACACTAGACAGACCTAATAAAATCAAAATAAGCGAAAGAAATGAAGATTTGAAAAATTTTAAAAATTTTAGGAAATTACGATTGTGGGAAAACGAATTATGTGGAAATCAATATTTTAGCGATAGAAATTTATTATAAAAACTATAGATAAATACGAGGGGCGGTTGAATACACTATTAACAAAGAAAATTTGAACGGAAAAGGCCACTTTTCATCCGAGTTATAGATGAATACCTGTTTTTATTGATGAATTCACGTAAGTAAGAAACTGAAAATATGAAAATATATATATATAATTACGTTAGGAATTAACCAGGAAAACTATATAGGATTACAGGGGGCAATTAGTAACACTATTTAAATAGAAAATTTTAAAGGAAAAGGCCAATTTTCAGCCGTGATATAGAGAATACTTGTTTTTATTGATGAATTCACGTAAATAAGGGACTGAAAATATGAAAATTATACATATAACGTTAAGAATTAACCAAGAAAACTGTATAGGATTACGGAGAGCAGTTAGTTACACCATTAAAATAGAAAATTTAAAAGGAAAAGACCACTTTTCAGCCGAGTTATAGATGAATACGTGTTTTTATTGATGAATTCACGTAAATAAGAGACTGAAAATATGAAAATTATATATGTAATTACGTTAGGAATTAACCAACAAAACTGTATAAGATTACAGTGGGCTATTAGTTACACCATTTAAATAGAAAATTTTAAAGGAAAAGGCCACTTTTCAGCCGAGTTATAGATGAATACGTGTTTTTATTGATGAATTCACGTAAATAAGAGACTGAAAATATGAAAATTATATATGTAATTACGTTAGGAATTAACCAAGAAAACTGTATAAGATTACAGTGGGCTATTAGTTACACCATTTAAATAGAAAATTTTAAAGGAAAAGGCCACTTTTCAGCCGAGTTATAGATGAATACGTGTTTTTATTGATGAATTCACGTAAATAAGAGACTGAAAATATGAAAATTATATATGTAATTACGTTAGGAATTAACCAAGAAAACTATATAAGATTACAGGGGGCTATTAGTTACACCATTTAAATAGAAAATTTTAAAGGAAAAGGCCAATTTTCAGCCGTGCTATAGATGAATACGTGTTTTTATTGATGAATTCACGTAAATAAGAGACTGAAAATATGAAAATTACATATATAACGTTAGCAATTAACCAAGATAACTATATAGGGTTACAAGGAGCAATTGGTTACACTATTTAAATAGAAAATTTAAAAGGATAAGGCCAATTTTCAGCCGTGCTATTGATGAATACCTAATTTTATTGTTGAATTCGCGTAAACAAGAGACTGAAAATATGAAAATTATATATATATATATATATATATATATATATATATATATATATATATATATATATATATATATATATATATATATAACGTTAAGAATGAACCAAGAAAACTGTAAAGGATTACGGGGGGCAGTTAGTTACACTATTTAAATAGAAAATTTAAAAGGAAAAGGCCACTTTTCAGCCGAGTTATAGATGAATACCTGTTTTTATTGATGAATTCACGTAAATAAGAGACTGAAAATATGAAAATTATATATATATAGTTACGTTAGGAATTAACCAAGAAAACTATATAGGATTAAAGGGGGCTATTAGTTACACTATATAAATAGAAAATTTAAAAGAAAAAGGCCAATTTTCAGCCGTGCTATAGATGAATACGTGTTTTTATTGATGAATTCACGTAAATAAGAGATTGAAAATATGAAAATTATATATATAACGTTAGGAAGTAACCAAGAAAACTATATAGGTTACAAGGAGCAATTGATTACACTATTTAAATAGAAAATTTAAAAGGAAAAGGCTAATTTTCAGCCGTGCTATAGATGAATACGTGTTTTTATTGATGAATTCACGTGAATAAGAGACTGAAAGTATGAAAATTATATATAGAACGTTAAGAATCAACCAAGAAAACTATAAAGGGTTACGGAAGGCAGATAGTTACACTATTTAAGTAGAAAATTTAAAAGGAAAAGGCCAATTTTCAGCCGTGCTATAGATGAATACGTGTTTTTATTGATGAATTCACGAAAATAAGGGACTGAAAATATGAAAATTATATATATATATATAACGTTAAGAATTAACCAAGAAAACTGTATCGGATTACGGAGGGCAGTCAGTTACACTATTTAAATAGAAAATTAAAAAGGAAAAGGCCACTTTTCAGCCGTGCTATAGATGAATACGTGTTTTTATTGATGAATTCACGTAAATAAGGGATTGAAAATATGAAAATTATATATATAACGTTAAGAATTAACCAAGAAAACTGTATAAGATTACGGAGGGCAGTTAGTTACACTATTTAAATAGAAAATTTAAAAGGAGAAGGCCACTTTTCAGCCGAGTTATAGATGAATACCAGTTTTTGTTGATAAATTCACGTAAATAAGAGAATGAAAATATGAAAATTATATACATAACGTTAAGAATTAACCAAGAAAACTGTATAGGATTACGTAGAGCAGTTAGTTACACCATTAAAATAGAAAATTTAAAAGGAAAAGGCCACTTTTCAGCCGAGTTATAGATGAATATGTGTTTTTATTGATGAATTCACGTAAATAAGAGACTGAAAATATGAAAATTATATATGTAATTACGTTAGGAATTAACCAAGAAAACTATATAGAATTACAGGGGGCTATTAGTTACACAATTTACATAGAAAATTTTAAAGGAAAAGGCCAATTTTCAGGCGTGCCATAAATGAATACGTGTTTTTATTGATGAATTCACGTAAATAAGAGACTGAAAATATGAAAATTACATATAAAACGTTAAGAATTAATCAAAGTAACTATATAGGGTTACAAAGAGCAATTGGTTTCACTATTTAAATAGAAAATTTAAAAGGAAAAGGCCACTTTTCAGCCGAGTTATAGATGAATACCTGTTTTTATTGATGAATTCACGTAAATAAGAGACTGAAAATATGAAAATTATATATATAACGTTAGGAATTTACCAAGAAAACTATATAGAATTACGGGGATATATTATTTACACTATATAAATAGGAAATTTAAAAGAAAAGGGCCTATTTTCAGCCGTGCTATAGATGAATACGTGTTTTTATTGATGAATTTTAGTAAGATATAGACTGAAAATATGAAAATTAAATATATAAGGTTACGAATTTACTAAGAAAACTATAAGGAAATGTGGGAAGCAACTAACTTTAAAATTTAAAGTTGATTTGAACGAAATATACCAATTTTTAGAAAAGTTATTATCGAATTTATAGTTGAATTTATGTGATTGTATTGATTGACCACTATACCTCGGTTTAGGTAAATAGTGATTTTTTCCAGTTTGTATGTTTTCTAAAGCAAATAAGAGTGCAGATGGTAGTTTCTACACTAGACAGACCTAATAAAATCAAAATAAGCGAAAGAAATGAAGATTTGAAAAATTTTAAAAATTTTAGGAAATTACGATTGTGGGAAAACGAATTATGTGGAAATCAATATTTTAGCGGTAGAAATTTATTATAAAAACTATAGATAAATACGGGGGGCGATTAAATACACTATTAACAAAGAAAATTTGAACGGAAAAGGCCACTTTTCACCCGAGATATAGATGAATACCTGTTTTTATTGATAAATTCACGTAAGTAAGAAACTGAAAATATGAAAATATATATATATATATATATATATATATATATATATATATATATATATATATATATATATATATATATATATATATATATATATATATATATATATATATATATATATATATATATAATTACGTTAGGAATTAACCAGGAAAACTATATAGGATTACAGGGGGCAATAAGTAACACTATTTAAATAGAAAATTTTAAAGGAAAAGGCCAATTTTCAGCCGTGCTATAGATGAATACGTGTTTTTATTGATGAATTCACGTAAATAAGGGAATGAAAATATGAAAATTATATATATAACGTTAAGAATTAACCAAGAAAACTGTATCGGATTACGGAGGGCAGTCAGTTACACTATTTAAATAGAAAATTTAAAAGGAAAAGGCCACTTTTCAGCCGTGCTATAGATGAATACGTGTTTTTATTGATGAATTCACGTAAATAAGGGACTGAAAATATGAAAATTATATATCTATTGTTAAGAATTAACCAAGAAAACTGTAAAGGATTACGAAGGGCAGTAAGTTACACTATTTAAATAGAAAATTTAAAAGGAAAAGGCCACTTTTCAGCCGAGTTATAGATGAATACCAGTTTTTATTGATAAATTCACGTAAATAAGAGACTGAAAATATGAAAATTATATACATAACGTTAAGAATTAACCAAGACAACTGTATAGGATTACGGAGAGCAGTTAGTTACACCATTAAAATAGAAAATTTAAAAGGAAAAGGCCACTTTTCAGCCGAGTTATAGATGAATACGTGTTTTTATTGATGAATTCACGTAAACAAGAGACTGAAAATATGAAAATTATATATGTAATTACGTTAGGAATTAACCAAGAAAACTATATAGAATTACAAGGGGCTATTATTTACACAATTTAAATAGAAAATTTTAAAGGAAAAGGCCAATTTTCAGCCAAGTTATAGATGAATACGTGTTTTTATTGATGAATTCACGTAAGTAAGAAACTGAAAATATGAAAATTATATATATAATTACGTTAGGAATTAACCAGGAGAACTATATAGGATAACAGGGGGCAATTAGTTACACTATTTAAATAGAAAATTTGAAAGGGAAAGGCCACTTTTCAGCCGAGTTATAGATGAATACCAGTTTTTATTGATGAATTCACGTAAATAAGAGACTGAAAATATGACAATTATATATATAATTACGTTAGGAATTAACCAAGAAAACTATATAGGATTAAAGAGGGCTATTAGTTACACTATATAAATAGAAAATTTAAAAGAAAAAGGCCAATTTTCAGCCGTGCTATAGATGAATACGTGTTTTTATTGATGAATCCACGTAAATAAGAGATTGAAAATATGAAAATTATATATATAACGTAAGGAAGTAACCAAGAAAACTATATAGGTTACAAGGAGCAATTGATTACACTATTTAAATAGAAAATTTAAAAGGAAAAGGCCAATTTTCAGCCGTGCTATAGATGAATACGTGTTTTTATTGATGAATTCACGTGAATAAGAGACTGAAAATATGAAAATTATATATAGAACGTTAAGAATCAACCAAGAAAACTATATAGGGTTACGGGGGGCAGATAGTTACACTATTTAAGTAGAAAATTTAAAAGGAAAAGGCCAATTTTCAGCCGTGCTATAGATGAATACGTGTTTTTATTGATGAATTCACGAAAATAAGGGACTGAAAATATGAAAATAATATATATAACGTTAAGAATTAACCAAGAAAACTGTATCGGATTACGGAGGGTAGTCAGTTACACTATTTAAATAGAAAATTAAAAAGGAAAAGGCCACTTTTCAGCCGTGCTATAGATGAATACGTGTTTTTATTGATGAATTCACGTAAATAAGGGACTGAAAATATGAAAATTATATATATAACGTTAAGAATTAACCAAGAAAACTGTATAAGATTACGGAGGGCAGTTAGTTACACTATTTAAATAGAAAATTTAAAAGGAAAAGGCCACTTTTCAGCCGAGTTATAGATGAATACCAGTTTTTATTGATAAATTCACGTAAATAAGAGACTGAAAATATGAAAATTATATACATAACGTTAAGAATTAACCAAGAAAGCTGTATAGGATTACGGAGAGCAGTTAGTTACACCATTAAAATAGAAAATTTAAAAGGAAAAGGCCACTTTTCAGCCGAGTTATAGATGAATATGTGTTTTTATTGATGAATTCACGTAAATAAGAGACTGAAAATATGAAAATTATATATGTAATTACGTTAGGAATTAACCAAGAAAACTATATAGAATTACAGGGGGCTATTAGTTACACAATTAACATAGAAAATTTTAAAGGAAAAGGCCAATTTTCAGGCGTGCCATAGATGAATACGTGTTTTTATTGATGAATTCACGTAAATAAGAGACTGAAAATACGAAAATTACATATAAAACGTTAAGAATTAATCAAAATAACTATATAGGGTTACAAGGAGCAATTGGTTACACTATTTAAATAGAAAATTTAAAAGGAAAAGGCCACTTTTCAGCCGAGTTATAGATGAATACCTGTTTTTATTGATGAATTCACGTAAATAAGAGACTAAAAATATGAAAATTATATATATAACGTTAGGAATTTACCAAGAAAACTATATAGAATTACGGGGATATATTAGTTACACTACATTAATAGGAAATTTAAAAGAAAAAGGCCTATTTTCAGCCGTGCTATAGATGAATACGTGTTTTTATTGATGAATTTTAGTAAGAAATAGACTGAAAATATGAAAATTAAATATATAACGTTACGAATTTACTAAGAAAATTATAAGGTAATGTGGGGAGCAACTAACTTTAAAATTTAAAGTTGATTTGAACGAAATATACCAATTTTTAGAAAAGTTATTATCGAATTTATAGTTGAATTTATGTGATTGTATTGATTGACCACTATACCTCGGTTTAAGAAAATAGTGATTTTTCCAGTTTGTATGTTTTCTAAAGCAAATAAGAGTGCAGATGGTAGTTTCTACACTAGACAGACCTAATAAAATCAAAATAAGCGAAAGAAATGAAGATTTGAAAAATTTTAAAAATTTTAGGAAATTACGATTGTGGGAAAACGAATTATGTGGAAATCAATATTTAAGCGGTAGAAATTTATTATAAAAACTATAGATAAATACGGGGGGCGGTTAAATACACTATTAACAAAGAAAATTTGAACGGAAAAGGCCACTTTTCACCCGAGATATAGATGAATACCTGTTTTTATTGATAAATTCACGTAAATAAGAGATTGAAAATATGAAAATTATATATATAACGTTAGGAAGTAACCAAGAAAACTATATAGGTTACAAGGAGCAATTGATTACACTATTTAAATAGAAAATTTAAAAGGAAAAGGCCAATTTTCAGCCGTGCTATAGATGAATACGTGTTTTTATTGATGAATTCACGTAAATAAGGGACTGAAAATATGAAAATTATATATCTATTGTTAAGAATTAACCAAGAAAACTGTAAAGGATTACGAAGGGCAGTAAGTTACACTATTTAAATAGAAAATTTAAAAGGAAAAGGCCACTTTTCAGCCGAGTTATAGATGAATACCAGTTTTTATTGATAAATTCACGTAAATAAGAGACTGAAAATATGAAAATTATATACATAACGTTAAGAATTAACCAAGACAACTGTATAGGATTACGGAGAGCAGTTAGTTACACCATTAAAATAGAAAATTTAAAAGGAAAAGGCCACTTTTCAGCCGAGTAATAGATGAATACGTGTTTTTATTGATGAATTCACGTAAACAAGAGACTGAAAATATGAAAATTATATATGTAATTACGTTAGGAATTAACCAAGAAAACTATATAGAATTACAAGGGGCTATTATTTACACAATTTAAATAGAAAATTTTAAAGGAAAAGGCCAATTTTCAGCCAAGTTATAGATGAATACGTGTTTTTATTGATGAATTCACGTAAGTAAGAAACTGAAAATATGAAAATTATATATATAATTACGTTAGGAATTAACCAGGAGAACTATATAGGATAACAGGGGGCAATTAGTTACACTATTTAAATAGAAAATTTGAAAGGGAAAGGCCACTTTTCAGCCGAGTTATAGATGAATACCAGTTTTTATTGATGAATTCACGTAAATAAGAGACTGAAAATATGACAATTATATATATAATTACGTTAGGAATTAACCAAGAAAACTATATAGGATTAAAGAGGGCTATTAGTTACACTATATTAATAGAAAATTTAAAAGAAAAAGGCCAATTTTCAGCCGTGCTATAGATGAATACGTGTTTTTATTGATGAATCCACGTAATTAAGAGATTGAAAATATGAAAATTATATATATAACGTTAGGAAGTAACCAAGAAAACTATATAGGTTACAAGGAGCAATTGATTACACTATTTAAATAGAAAATTTAAAAGGAAAAGGCCAATTTTCAGCCGTGCTATAGATGAATACGTGTTTTTATTGATGAATTCACGTGAATAAGAGACTGAAAATATGAAAATTATATATAGAACGTTAAGAATCAACCAAGAAAACTATATAGGGTTACGGGGGGCAGATAGTTACACTATTTTAGTAGAAAATTTAAAAGGAAAAGGCCAATTTTCAGCCGTGCTATAGATGAATACGTGTTTTTATTGATGAATTCACGAAAATAAGGGACTGAAAATATGAAAATAATATATATAACGTTAAGAATTAACCAAGAAAACTGTATCGGATTACGGAGGGTAGTCAGTTACACTATTTAAATAGAAAATTAAAAAGGAAAAGGCCACTTTTCAGCCGTGCTATAGATGAATACGTGTTTTTATTGATGAATTCACGTAAATAAGGGACTGAAAATATGAAAATTATATATATAACGTTAAGAATTAACCAAGAAAACTGTATAAGATTACGGAGGGCAGTTAGTTACACTATTTAAATAGAAAATTTAAAAGGAAAAGGCCACTTTTCAGCCGAGTTATAGATGAATACCAGTTTTTATTGATAAATTCACGTAAATAAGAGACTGAAAATATGAAAATTATATACATAACGTTAAGAATTAACCAAGAAAGCTGTATAGGATTACGGAGAGCAGTTAGTTACACCATTAAAATAGAAAATTTAAAAGGAAAAGGCCACTTTTCAGCCGAGTTATAGATGAATATGTGTTTTTATTGATGAATTCACGTAAATAAGAGACTGAAAATATGAAAATTATATATGTAATTACGTTAGGAATTAACCAAGAAAACTATATAGAATTACAGGGGGCTATTATTTACACAATTTAAATAGAAAATTTTAAAGGAAAAGGCCAATTTTCAGCCAAGTTATAGATGAATACGTGTTTTTATTGATGAATTCACGTAAGTAAGAAACTGAAAATATGAAAATTATATATATAATTACGTTAGGAATTAACCAGGAGAACTATATAGGATAACAGGGGGCAATTAGTTACACTATTTAAATAGAAAATTTGAAAGGGAAAGGCCACTTTTCAGCCGAGTTATAGATGAATACCAGTTTTTATTGATGAATTCACGTAAATAAGAGACTGAAAATATGACAATTATATATATAATTACGTTAGGAATTAACCAAGAAAACTATATAGGATTAAAGAGGGCTATTAGTTACACTATATAAATAGAAAATTTAAAAGAAAAAGGCCAATTTTCAGCCGTGCTATAGATGAATACGTGTTTTTATTGATGAATCCACGTAATTAAGAGATTGAAAATATGAAAATTATATATATAACGTTAGGAAGTAACCAAGAAAACTATATAGGTTACAAGGAGCAATTGATTACACTATTTAAATAGAAAATTTAAAAGGAAAAGGCCAATTTTCAGCCGTGCTATAGATGAATACGTGTTTTTATTGATGAATTCACGTGAATAAGAGACTGAAAATATGAAAATTATATATAGAACGTTAAGAATCAACCAAGAAAACTATATAGGGTTACGGGGGGCAGATAGTTACACTATTTAAGTAGAAAATTTAAAAGGAAAAGGCCAATTTTCAGCCGTGCTATAGATGAATACGTGTTTTTATTGATGAATTCACGAAAATAAGGGACTGAAAATATGAAAATAATATATATAACGTTAAGAATTAACCAAGAAAACTGTATCGGATTACGGAGGGTAGTCAGTTACACTATTTAAATAGAAAATTAAAAAGGAAAAGGCCACTTTTCAGCCGTGCTATAGATGAATACGTGTTTTTATTGATGAATTCACGTAAATAAGGGACTGAAAATATGAAAATTATATATATAACGTTAAGAATTAACCAAGAAAACTGTATAAGATTACGGAGGGCAGTTAGTTACACTATTTAAATAGAAAATTTAAAAGGAAAAGGCCACTTTTCAGCCGAGTTATAGATGAATACCAGTTTTTATTGATAAATTCACGTAAATAAGAGACTGAAAATATGAAAATTATATACATAACGTTAAGAATTAACCAAGAAAGCTGTATAGGATTACGGAGAGCAGTTAGTTACACCATTAAAATAGAAAATTTAAAAGGAAAAGGCCACTTTTCAGCCGAGTTATAGATGAATATGTGTTTTTATTGATGAATTCACGTAAATAAGAGACTGAAAATATGAAAATTATATATGTAATTACGTTAGGAATTAACCAAGAAAACTATATAGAATTACAGGGGGCTATTAGTTACACAATTTACATAGAAAATTTTAAAGGAAAAGGCCAATTTTCAGGCGTGCCATAGATGAATACGTGTTTTTATTGATGAATTCACGTAAATAAGAGACTGAAAATACGAAAATTACATATAAAACGTTAAGAATTAATCAAAATAACTATATAGGGTTACAAGGAGCAATTGGTTACACTATTTAAATAGAAAATTTAAAAGGAAAAGGCCACTTTTCAGCCGAGTTATAGATGAATACCTGTTTTTATTGATGAATTCACGTAAATAAGAGACTAAAAATATGAAAATTATATATATAACGTTAGGAATTTACCAAGAAAACTATATAGAATTACGGGGATATATTAGTTACACTACATAAATAGGAAATTTAAAAGAAAAAGGCCTATTTTCAGCCGTGCTATAGATGAATACGTGTTTTTATTGATGAATTTTAGTAAGAAATAGACTGAAAATATGAAAATTAAATATATAACGTTACGAATTTACTAAGAAAATTATAAGGTAATGTGGGGAGCAACTAACTTTAAAATTTAAAGTTGATTTGAACGAAATATACCAATTTTTAGAAAAGTTATTATCGAATTTATAGTTGAATTTATGTGATTGTATTGATTGACCACTATACCTCGGTTTAAGAAAATAGTGATTTTTCCAGTTTGTATGTTTTCTAAAGCAAATAAGAGTGCAGATGGTAGTTTCTACACTAGACAGACCTAATAAAATCAAAATAAGCGAAAGAAATGAAGATTTGAAAAATTTTAAAAATTTTAGGAAATTACGATTGTGGGAAAACGAATTATGTGGAAATCAATATTTAAGCGGTAGAAATTTATTATAAAAACTATAGATAAATACGGGGGGCGGTTAAATACACTATTAACAAAGAAAATTTGAACGGAAAAGGCCACTTTTCACCCGAGATATAGATGAATACCTGTTTTTATTGATAAATTCACGTAAATAAGAGATTGAAAATATGAAAATTATATATTACGTTAGGAAGTAACCAAGAAAACTATATAGGTTACAAGGAGCAATTGATTACACTATTTAAATAGAAAATTTAAAAGGAAAAGGCCAATTTTCAGCCGTGCTATAGATGAATACGTGTTTTTATTGATGAATTCACGTAAATAAGAGATTGAAAATATGAAAATTATATATATAACGTTAGGAAGTAACCAAGAAAACTATATAGGTTACAAGGAGCAATTGATTACACTATTTAAATAGAAAATTTAAAAGGAAAAGGCCAATTTTCAGCCGTGCTATAGATGAATACGTGTTTTTATTGATGAATTCACGTGAATAAGAGACTGAAAATATGAAAATTATATATAGAACGTTAAGAATCAACCAAGAAAACTATATAGGGTTACGGGGGGCAGATAGTTACACTATTTAAGTAGAAAATTTAAAAGGAAAAGGCCAATTTTCAGCCGTGCTATAGATGAATACGTGTTTTTATTGATGAATTCACGAAAATAAGGGACTGAAAATATGAAAATAATATATATATAACGTTAAGAATCAACCAAGAAAACTGTATCGGATTACGGAGGGTAGTCAGTTACACTATTTAAATAGAAAATTAAAAAGGAAAAGGCCACTTTTCAGCCGTGCTATAGATGAATACGTGTTTTTATTGATGAATTCACGTAAATAAGGGACTGAAAATATGAAAATTATATATATAACGTTAAGAATTAACCAAGAAAACTGTATAAGATTACGGAGGGCAGTTAGTTACACTATTTAAATAGAAAATTTAAAAGGAAAAGGCCACTTTTCAGCCGAGTTATAGATGAATACCAGTTTTTATTGATAAATTCACGTAAATAAGAGACTGAAAATATGAAAATTATATACATAACGTTAAGAATTAACCAAGAAAGCTGTATAGGATTACGGAGAGCAGTTAGTTACACCATTAAAATAGAAAATTTAAAAGGAAAAGGCCACTTTTCAGCCGAGTTATAGATGAATATGTGTTTTTATTGATGAATTCACGTAAATAAGAGACCGAAAATATGAAAATTATATATGTAATTACGTTAGGAATTAACCAAGAAAACTATATAGAATTACAGGGGGCTATTAGTTACACAATTTACATAGAAAATTTTAAAGGAAAAGGCCAATTTTCAGGCGTGCCATAGATGAATACGTGTTTTTATTGATGAATTCACGTAAATAAGAGACTGAAAATACGAAAATTACATATAAAACGTTAAGAATTAATCAAAATAACTATATAGGGTTACAAGGAGCAATTGGTTTCACTATTTAAATAGAAAATTTAAAAGGAAAAGGCCACTTTTCAGTCGAGTTATAGATGAATACCTGTTTTTATTGATGAATTCACGTAAATAAGAGACTAAAAATATGAAAATTATATATATAACGTTAGGAATTTACCAAGAAAACTATATAGAATTACGGGGATATATTAGTTACACTACATAAATAGGAAATTTAAAAGAAAAAGGCCTATTTTCAGCCGTGCTATAGATGAATACGTGTTTTTATTGATGAATTTTAGTAAGAAATAGACTGAAAATATGAAAATTAAATATATAACGTTACGAATTTACTAAGAAAATTATAAGGTAATGTGGGGAGCAACTAACTTTAAAATTTAAAGTTGATTTGAACGAAATATACCAATTTTTAGAAAAGTTATTATCGAATTTATAGTTGAATTTATGTGATTGTATTGATTGACCACTATACCTCGGTTTAAGAAAATAGTGATTTTTCCAGTTTGTATGTTTTCTAAAGCAAATAAGAGTGCAGATGGTAGTTTCTACACTAGACAGACCTAATAAAATCAAAATAAGCGAAAGAAATGAAGATTTGAAAAATTTTAAAAATTTTAGGAAATTACGATTGTGGGAAAACGAATTATGTGGAAATCAATATTTAAGCGGTAGAAATTTATTATAAAAACTATAGATAAATACGGGGGGCGGTTAAATACACTATTAACAAAGAAAATTTGAACGGAAAAGGCCACTTTTCACCCGAGATATAGATGAATACCTGTTTTTATTGATAAATTCACGTAAGTAAGAAACTGAAAATATGAAAATATATATATATATATATATATATATATATATATATATATATATATATATATATATATATATATATATATATATATATATATATATATATATATATAAATAAGGGACTGAAAATATGAAAATTATATATATATATTGTTAAGAATTAACCAAGAAAACTGTAAAGGATTACGGAGGGCAGTAAGTTACACTATTTAAATAGAAAATTTAAAAGGAAAAGGCCACTTTTCAGCCGAGTTATAGATGAATACCAGTTTTTATTGATAAATTCACGTAAATAAGAGACTGAAAATATGAAAATTATATACATAACGTTAAGAATTAACCAAGAAAACTACATAGGATTACGGAGAGCAGTTAGTTACACCATTAAAATAGAAAATTTAAAAGGAAAAGGCCACTTTTCAGCCGAGTTATAGATGAATACGTGTTTTTATTGATGAATTCACGTAAACAAGAGACTGAAAATATGAAAATTATATATGTAATTACGTTAGGAATTAACCAAGAAAACTATATAGAATTACAGGGGGCTATTAGTTACACAATTTAAATAGAAAATTTTAAAGGAAAAGGCCAATTTTCAGCCAAGTTATAGATGAATACCAGTTTTTATTGATGAATTCACGTAAATAAGAGACTGAAAATATGAAAATTATATATATATATATATATATATATATATATATATATATATATATATATATATATATATATATATATATATATATATATATATATATATAGTTCCGTTAGGAATTAACCAAGAAAACTATATAGGATTACAGGGGGCTATTAGTAACACTATATAAATAGAAAATTTAAAAGAAAAAGGCCAATTTTCAGCCGTGCTATAGATGAATACGTGTTTTTATTGATGAATTCACGTAAATGAGAGATTGAAAATATGAAAATTATATATATAACGTTAGGAAGTAACCAAGAAAACTATATAGGGTTACAAGGAGCAATTGATTACACTATTTAAATAGAAAATTTAAAAGGAAAAAGCCAATTTTCAGCCGTGCTATAGATGAATACGTGTTTTTATTGATGAATTCACGTAAATAAGAGACTGAAAATATGAAAATTATATATATAACGTTAAGAATCAACCGAGAAAACTATATAGGATTACGGGGGGCAGATAGTTACACTATTTAAGTAGAAAATTTAAAAGGAAAAGGCCACTTTTCAGCCGAGTTATAGATGAATACCTGTTTTTATTGATGAATTCACGTAAATAAGAGACTGAAAATATGAAAATGATATACATAACGTTAAGAATTAACCAAGAAAACTGTATAGGATTACGGGGGGCAGTTAGTTACACCATTTAAATAGAAAATTTTAAAGGAAAAGGCCAATTTTCAGCCGTGCTATAGATGAATACGTGTTTTTATTGATGAATTCACGTAAATAAGAGACTGAAAATATGAAAATTATATATGTAGTTACGTTAGGAATTAACCAAGAAAACTATATAGAATTACAGGGGGCTATTAGTTACACAATTTACATAGAAAATTTTAAAGGAAAAGGCCAATTATCAGGCGTGCTATAGATGAATACGTGTTTTTATTGATGAATTCACGTAAATAAGAGACTGAAAATATGAAAATTACATATATAACGTTAAGAATTAATCAAGATAACTATATAGGGTTACAAGGAGTAATTGATTACACTATTTAAATAGAAAATTTAAAAGGAAAAGGCCACTTTTCAGCCGAGTTATAGATGAATACCTGTTTTTATTGAGGAATTCACGTAAATAAGAGACGGAAGATATGAAAATTATATATATAACGTTAGGAATTAACCAAGAAAACTATATAGAATTACGGGGATATATCAGTTACACTATTTAAATAGAAAATTTAAAAGAAAAAGGCCTATTTTCAGCCGTGCTATAGATGAATACGTGTTTTTATTGATGAATTTAAGTAAGAAATAGACTGAAAATATGAAAATTAAATATATAACGTTACGAATTTACTAAGAAAGCTATAAGGGAATGTGGGGAGCAACTAACTTTAAAATTAAAAGTTGATTTGAACGAAATATACCAATTTTTAGAAAAGTTATTATCGAATTTATAGTTGAATTTATGTGATTGTATTGATTGACCACTATACCTCGGTTTAGGTAAATAGTGATTTTTTCCAGTTTGTATGTTTTCTAAAGCAAATAAGAAAGCAGATGGTAGTTTCTACACTAGACAGACCTAATAAAATCAAAATAAGCGAAAGAAATGAAGATTTGAAAAAATTTAAAAATTTTAGGAAATTACGATTGTGGGAAAACGAATTATGTGGAAATCAATATTTTAGCGGTAGAAATTTATTATAAAAACTATAGATAAATACGGGGGGCGGTTAAATACACTATTAACAAAGAAAATTTGAACGGAAAAGGCCACTTTTCACCCGAGTTATAGATGAATAACTGTTTTTATTGATGAATTCACGTAAGTAAGAAACTGAAAATATGAAAATATATATATAATTACGTTAGGAATTAACCAGGAAAACTATATAGGATTACGGCGGGCAGTTAATTACACTATTTAAATAGAAAATTTTAAAGGAAAAGGCAAATTTTCAGCCGTGCTATAGATGAATACGTGTTTTTATTGATGAATTCACGTAAATAAGGGACTGAAAATATAAAAATTATATATATAACGTTAAGAATTAACCAAGAAAACTGTATCGGATTACGGAAAGCAGTCAGTTACACTATTTAAATAGAAAATTTAAAAGGAAAAGCCACTTTTCACCCGAGTTATAGATGAATACCTGTTTTTATTGATGAATTCACGTAAGTAAGGGACTGAAAATATGAAAATTATATATATATATTGTTAAGAATTAACCAAGAAAACTGTAAAGGATTACGGAGGGCAGTCAGTTACACTATTTAAATAGAAAATTTAAAAGAAAAAGGCCACTTTTCAGCCGTGCTATAGATGAATACGTGTTTTTATTGATGAATTCACGTAAATAAGAGACTGAAAATATAAAAATTTTATATATAACGTTAAGAATTAACCAAGAAAACTGTATAGAATTACGGAGAACAGTTAGCTACACCGTTAAAATAGAAAATTTAAAAGGTAAAGGCCACTTTTCAGCCGAGTTATAGATGAATACCTGTTTTTATTGATGAATTCACGTTAATAAGAGACTGAAAATATGAAAATTAAATATGTAATTACGTTAGGAATTAACCAAGAAAACTATATAGGATTACAGGGGGCTATTAGTTACACCATTTAAATAGAAAATTTTAAAGGAAAAGGCCAATTTTCAGCCGTGCTATAGATGAATACGTGTTTTTATTGATGAATTCACGTAAATAAGAGACTGAAAATATGAAAATTATATATATAACGTTAAGAATTAACCAAGAAAACTGTATAGGATTACGGAGGGCAGTCAGTTACACTATTTAAATAGAAAATTTAAAAGGAAAAGGCCACTTTTCAGCCGAGTTATAGATGAATACCTGTTTTTATTGATGAATTCACGTTAATAAGAGACTGAAAATATGAAAATTAAATATGTAATTACGTTAGGAATTAACCAAGAAAACTATATAGGATTACAGGGGGCTATTAGTAACACCATTTAAATAGGAAATTTTAAAGGAAAAGGCCAATTTTCAGGCGTGCTATAGATGAATACGTGTTTTTATTGATGAATTCACGTAAATAAGAGACTGAAAATATGAAAATTACATATATAACGTTAAGAATTAATCAAGATAACTATATAGGGTTACAAGGAGCAATTGGTTACACTATTTAAATAGAAAATTTAAAAGGAAAAGGCCACTTTTCAGCCGTGCTATAGATGAATACGTGTTTTTATTGATGAATTCACGTAAATAAGAGACTGAAAATATAAAATTTATATATATAACGTTAAGAATTAACCAAGAAAACTGTATAGGATTACGGAGGGCAGTCAGTTACACTATTTAAATAGAAAATTTAAAAGGAAAAGGCCACTTTTCAGCCGAGTTATAGATGAATACCTGTTTTTATTGATGAATTCACGTTAATAAGAGACTGAAAATATGAAAATTAAATATGTAATTACGTTAGGAATTAACCAAGAAAACTATATAGGATTACAGGGGGCTATTAGTAACACCATTTAAATAGGAAATTTTAAAGGAAAAGGCCAATTTTCAGGCGTGCTATAGATGAATACGTGTTTTTATTGATGAATTCACGTAAATAAGAGACTGAAAATATGAAAATTACATATATAACGTTAAGAATTAATCAAGATAACTATATAGGGTTACAAGGAGCAATTGGTTACACTATTTAAATAGGAAATTTAAAAGGAAAAGGCCACTTTTCAGCCGAGTTATAGATGAATACGTGTTTTTATTGATGAATTCACGTAAATAGGAGACTGAAAATATGAAAATTATATACATAATGTTAAGAATTAACCAAGAAAACTGTATAGGATTACGGAGGGCAGTTAGTTACACCATTAAAATAGAAAATTTAAAAGGAAAAGGCCACTTTTCAGCCGAGTTATAGATGAATACCAGTTTTTATTGATAAATTCACGTAAATAAGAGACTGAAATATGAAAATTATATATATAATTCCGTTAGGAATTAATCAGGAAAACTATAAAGGATTACAAGGGGCAATTAGTTACACTATTTAAATAGAAAATTTTAAAGGAAAAGGCCAATTTTCAGCCGTGCTATAGATGAATACGTGTTTTTATTGATGAATTCACGTAAATAAGAGACTGAAAATATGAAAATTATATATATAACGTTAAGAATCAACCAAGAAAACTGTATAGGATTACGGAGGGCAGATAGTTTCACTATTTAAGTAGAAAATTTAAAAGGAAAAGGCCACTTTTCAGCCGAGTTATAGATGAATACCTGTTTTTATTGAAGAATTCACGTAAATAAGAGACTGAAAATATGAAAATGATATACATAACGTTAAGAATTAACCAAGAAAACTGTATAGGATTACGGAAGCAGTTAGTTACACTATTTAAATAGGAAATTTAAAAGGAAAAGGCCACTTTTCAGCCGAGTTATAGATGAATACGTGTTTTTATTGATGAATTCACGTAAATAAGAGACTGAAAATATGAAAATTATATACATAATGTTAAGAATTAACCAAGAAAACTGTATAGGATTACGGAGGGCAGTTAGTTACACCATTAAAATAGAAAATTTAAAAGGAAAAGGCCACTTTTCAGCCGAGTTATAGATGAATACCAGTTTTTATTGATAAATTCACGTAAATAAGAGACTGAAATATGAAAATTATATATATAATTCCGTTAGGAATTAATCAGGAAAACTATAAAGGATTACAAGGGGCAATTAGTTACACTATTTAAATAGAAAATTTTAAAGGAAAAGGCCAATTTTCAGCCGTGCTATAGATGAATACGTGTTTTTATTGATGAATTCACGTAAATAAGAGACTGAAAATATGAAAATTATATACATAACGTTTAGAATTAACCAAGAAAACTGTATAGGATTACGGAGGGCAGTCAGTTACACTATTTAAATAGAAAATTTAAAAGGAAAAGGCCACTTTTCAGCCGTGCTATAGATGAATACGTGTTTTTATTGATGAATTCACGTAAATAAGAGACTGAAAATATAAAAATTTTATATATAACGTTAAGAATTAACCAAGAAAACTGTATAGGATTACGAAGAGCAGTTAGTTACACCATTAAAATAGAAATTTTAAAAGGAAAAGGCCACTTTTCAGCCGAGTTATAGATGAATACCTGTTTTTATTGATGAATTCACGTTAATAAGAGACTGAAAATATGAAAATTAAATATGTAATTACGTTAGGAATTAACCAAGAAAACTATATAGGATTACAGGGGGCTATTAGTTACACCATTTAAATAGAAAATTTTAAAGGAAAAGGCCAATTTTCAGGCGTGCTATAGATGAATACGTGTTTTTATTGATGAATTCACGTAAATAAGAGACTGAAAATATGAAAATTACATATATAACGTTAAGAATTAATCAAGATAACTATATAGGGTTACAAGGAGCAATTGGTTACACTATTTAAATAGGAAATTTAAAAGGAAAAGGCCACTTTTCAGCCGAGTTATAGATGAATACGTGTTTTTATTGATGAATTCACGTAAATAAGAGACTGAAAATATGAAAATTATATACATAATGTTAAGAATTAACCAAGAAAACTGTATAGGATTACGGAGGGCAGTTAGTTACACCATTAAAATAGAAAATTTAAAAGGAAAAGGCCACTTTTCAGCCGAGTTATAGATGAATACCAGTTTTTATTGATAA
The DNA here is from genome assembly GCA_036936625.1 of Parnassius smintheus behrii. Classification (NCBI taxonomy): domain Eukaryota; kingdom Metazoa; phylum Arthropoda; class Insecta; order Lepidoptera; family Papilionidae; genus Parnassius; species Parnassius smintheus. The sequence continues at coordinate 48,743,055 of JAUPFT010000017.1, forward strand.
ATTCACGTAAATAAGAGACTGAAATATGAAAATTATATATATAATTCCGTTAGGAATTAATCAGGAAAACTATAAAGGATTACAAGGGGCAATTAGTTACACTATTTAAATAGAAAATTTTAAAGGAAAAGGCCAATTTTCAGCCGTGCTATAGATGAATACGTGTTTTTATTGATGAATTCACGTAAATAAGAGACTGAAAATATGAAAATTATATATATAACGTTAAGAATCAACCAAGAAAACTGTATAGGATTACGGGGGGCAGATAGTTTCACTATTTAAGTAGAAAATTTAAAAGGAAAAGGCCACTTTTCAGCCGAGTTATAGATGAATACCTGTTTTTATTGAAGAATTCACGTAAATAAGAGACTGAAAATATGAAAATGATATACATAACGTTAAGAATTAACCAAGAAAACTGTATAGGATTACGGAAGCAGTTAGTTACACTATTTAAATAGGAAATTTAAAAGGAAAAGGCCACTTTTCAGCCGAGTTATATATGAATACGTGTTTTTATTGATGAATTCACGTAAATAAGAGACTGAAAATATGAAAATTATATACATAATGTTAAGAATTAACCAAGAAAACTGTATAGGATTACGGAGGGCAGTTAGTTACACCATTAAAATAGAAAATTTAAAAGGAAAAGGCCACTTTTCAGCCGAGTTATAGATGAATACCAGTTTTTATTGATAAATTCACGTAAATAAGAGACTGAAATATGAAAATTATATATATAATTCCGTTAGGAATTAATCAGGAAAACTATAAAAGATTACAAGGGGCAATTAGTTACACTATTTAAATAGAAAATTTTAAAGGAAAAGGCCAATTTTCAGCCGTGCTATAGATGAATACGTGTTTTTATTGATGAATTCACGTAAATAAGAGACTGAAAATATGAAAATTATATATATAACGTTAAGAATCAACCAAGAAAACTGTATAGGATTACGGGGGGCAGATAGTTTCACTATTTAAGTAGAAAATTTAAAAGGAAAAGGCCACTTTTCAGCCGAGTTATAGATGAATACCTGTTTTTATTGAAGAATTCACGTAAATAAGAGACTGAAAATATGAAAATGATATACATAACGTTAAGAATTAACCAAGAAAACTGTATAGGATTACGGAAGCAGTTAGTTACACTATTAAAATAGAAAATTTAAAAGGAAAAGGCCACTTTTCAGCCGAGTTATAGAAGAATACGTGTTTTTATTGATGAATTCACGTAAATAAGAGACTGAAAATATGAAAATTATATATATAATTACGTAAGGAATTAAAGAGGAAAACTATATAGGATTACAGGGGGCAATTAGTTACACTATTAAAATAGAAAATTTTAAAGGAAAAGGCCAATTTTCAGCCGTGCTATAGATGAATACGTGTTTTTATTGATGAATTCACGTAAATAAGAGACTGAAAATATGAAAATTATATATATAACGTTAAGAATTAACCAAGAAAACTGTATAGGATTACGGAGGGCAGTCAGTTACACTATTTAAATAGAAAATTTAAAAGGAAAAGGCCACTTTTCAGCCGTGCTATAGATGAATACGTGTTTTTATTGATGAATTCACGTAAATAAGAGACTGAAAATATAAAAATTTTATATATAACGTTAAGAATTAACCAAGAAAACTGTATAGGATTACGGAGAGCAGTTAGTTACACCATTAAAATAGAAAATTTAAAAGGAAAAGGCCACTTTTCAGCCGAGTTATAGATGAATACCTGTTTTTATTGATGAATTCACGTTAATAAGAGACTGAAAATATGAAAATTAAATATGTAATTACGTTAGGAATTAACCAAGAAAACTATATAGGATTACAGGGGGCTATTAGTTACACCATTTAAATAGAAAATTTTAAAGGAAAAGGCCAATTTTCAGGCGTGCTATAGATGAATACGTGTTTTTATTGATGAATTCACGTAAATAAGAGACTGAAAATATGAAAATTACATATATAACGTTAAGAATTAATCAAGATAACTATATAGGGTTACAAGGAGCAATTGGTTACACTATTTAAATAGAAAATTTAAAAGGAAAAGGCCACTTTTCAGCCGAGTTATAGATGAATACGTGTTTTTATTGATGAATTCACGTAAATAAGAGACTGAAAATATGAAAATTATATACATAACGTTAAGAATTAACCAAGAAAACTGTATAGGATTACGGAGGGCAGTCAGTTACACTATTTAAATAGAAAATTTAAAAGGAAAAGGCCACTTTTCAGCCGTGCTATAGATGAATACGTGTTTTTATTGATGAATTCACGTAAATAAGAGACTGAAAATATAAAATTTATATATATAACGTTAAGAATTAACCAAGAAAACTGTATAGGATTACGGAGAGCAGTTAGTTACACCATTAAAATAGAAAATTTTAAGGAAAAGGCCACTTTTCAGCCGAGTTATAGATGAATACCAGTTTTTATTGATAAATTCACGTAAATAGGAGACTGAAAATATGAAAATTATATACATAACGTTAAGAATTAACCAAGAAAACTATATAGGATTACGGAGGGCAGTCAGTTACACTATTTAAATAGAAAATTTAAAAGGAAAAGGCCACTTTTCAGCCGTGCTATAGATGAATACGTGTTTTTATTGATGAATTCACGTAAATAAGAGACTGAAAATATAAAAATTTTATATATAACGTTAAGAATTAACCAAGAAAACTGTATAGGATTACGGAGAGCAGTTAGTTACACCATTAAAATAGAAAATTTAAAAGGAAAAGGCCACTTTTCAGCCGAGTTATAGATGAATACCTGTTTTTATTGATGAATTCACGTTAATAAGAGACTGAAAATATGAAAATTAAATATGTAATTACGTTAGGAATTAACCAAGAAAACTGTATAGGATTACGGAAGCAGTTAGTTACACTATTAAAATAGAAAATTTAAAAGGAAAAGGCCACTTTTCAGCCGAGTTATAGAAGAATACGTGTTTTTATTGATGAATTCACGTAAATAATAATAATAATAATAAATAATAAAATCATTTATTTCGACCTTAAAGATCATATTTGTTAGTAACATATATAAGGAAAACACTAGTCTAATGTTAGTAAACTTAAAACTACCTTAATCTATATCTTATATCTAAGACAGCCCTGATTTGTCAGCACGTGCACCATACGGCAGTGGTTCAGGTACTGACAATCCAGCCTGTCAGCAAATGCCCTCAGGACGCCACTGGGACTATCCCTAACCCTGCGTACCAGGGATGTGCACCGCTTGCGCATGATCGAGTGAAAACAATCAACATGCGCATCAGCGAACATACCCGACGCACTGCAGAATCGAGGCAGTCCCATCAGCATCCTAAAAGCATTATTGTACTGAACGCGCAGAGCATTGTACTGTTTCTGCGTAAAATCGATCCACAGGCTGCTTGTGTAAAATGAAGAACAGTAAGCTCTAAATAGCGTTACTTTAACCGGGGTGGAACAACGAACAAACCTGCGAGCTATCATGTTCGCCCTAACCGACAATGCTCTGCGCTCTCTCTCGATATCAGCATCGTCCTTCAAGTCAAAGGTTACCACATGACCTAGATATTTAAATTGCGACACCCTTTTTAACGGCGTACCATATAATTTAATGGGTGGTACAATTGATGGTAATGCTTTTCCCCTGGCCTGAAAGACCATACATTCGCTTTTTTTCACATTATAAATTAAGCCGTGACTGTGAGCATAGTTTTCACATATGCTCAACAGTTTCGCTAAGCCACAAACAGAAGCACTCAGCAACACCATGTCGTCAGCGTAACTGATGTTGCTAAGACATACTCCGTCAATGTGACAACCGACATGTGTGCCACTGAGCTCCTCTATGAGGGCATTGACATATAGGTTGAAGAGCTTAGGGGAGGTTAGGCCTCCCTGTCTAACTCCGCACTCCAACCTATATGGCTGCGAATAAGATTCGGACCATCGCACAACATTGACCTGGTTACGGTACCAATATTTGAAGATTCTGGTTGCTTCTTCAGGCAGTCCAGTATTTTTCAATTTCTGCCATAGGATACCGTAATTTACCAGGTCAAAAGCCTTACTAAGGTCGAGAAAACAGGCATATACAGGTGTACGCCTAACCGAATAGTACCTAACAGTCTGCTTCAGACATAATATGGCCGACTCAGTTGACAAACCTGGCCTGAAACCAAACTGATTATCATGTAAGGTTATATATTTATCAAGGTGGACGCTAAGCAAACTGTCAAGAACCTTCGCAACAACCGTGGCTAGTGAGATAGGCCTGTAATTGGATTTATCAGACACATCCCCCGTTCTGTTCTTCACAATTGGCACCACCACAGTTTTCATCAGCGCTGAAGGCAAGTACGAGTGTGCCATGCACAAGTTATAAAACATGGCAAGCACTCCGGGCAGATGAGGACCCGCATACCTTAGGTGTTCAATACTCAGACCGTCATGGCCAGGAGACTTGCCACGGGACATAGAGGCTATAGCATTATTGACATCCATTGCTGTAAATCGGATTCCAATCTCCTGACCACCCGTACATTCATCTCTTCCAAGCTGTGATGGTCGCAACGGTGACGTCACCGCAAAATGGTCCCTGAACATGTCCGCTATGAGACTATGGTCATTAATACCCTCAACGCTCACTGGTAAGCCAGGTCTACCATTTAATTTATTGGTAGATTTCCAAAAGTTCTTAAAGTCATTGTTCGAATGCTGCGTAGCCGCAATGTCCATTTTAATTTGCTCGCTGTGGTTTTGACACCAGCGTAAGCGTGACTTAAATAAATTGCGACTACGCCGCATTTCCTCATAAACTTCTCCACTATCTGGTTTACCCCACCAAACCCACATTAAAAATTTAGATCTGGCCTCCCCGTGAGCATCGCGCACATACCTGTTCCACCCAACCACCGGCCGCCTCCCGCCACGCAATCTTACAGTGTTGGATTCCGTTGCGGCCACCGTCAAAATATCTATAATTTCGCCATATAATTTATCGATAAGTAAATTGTGATCGGTAGACTCGCAAGTAAAATCACTACAAGAACGAAACTCTTCGGGGAAATCGATTGATCTCAACTTTTCATTACATAATTTCGTATATAATAAAATATCTTCCGGTTTTCTATTTCCCCATAGAATCTCGTTTACAACTTTATGTGTACTCGTATACTTCGGTTTAACAATATCTAAATTACATTTAATTATTAAAGGGTAATGGTCAGACCACAACACATCGTACTTTACATGAACATTCAAAATAGACGATGCCGCAGATTTCGTGGTTATACAGTGATCTAGCCACCTTTTCGACCCGTGGGCTTCACTAACAAATGTGTATGTGTCCGCGCTCACTCCTAAAAACTGTACATCTATACATGACCAGTTTTGTTCGTCACAGAAACACGTCAACTCTGCATAAAAGCGTTCGTTTGGATGCGCATTAAAGTCGCCGAGTATATAGACACATTCTATATTACTATTATCAATAATAGCACTCACCGAGCTGAGGCAGTCCGTAAACTCCGTGAGATTTACCACTGTATCCGTCGGCATATATACGCTAAACACTAGGATGGACCTATCACCCAACACTATTCTTATCGCACATATACGCGGATTATCACAGTTTATTACTGACACATTTTGAAAGACACTTTTATTCCACAATAACGCTACACCTCCGTAAGGTCGACCGCAGACCATCCCCGCCGCCGTGTCTATCGCAGAGGTGCCCGTACTGCCGAAACGGTCATCAATCTCGCTAAGAAACTGAATATCGTGTGGAAATAACCACGTTTCTTGAAGCGCAATAACATCCGATGACTGACACAACTGCCTCACATGCTCAGCTGATCGTTTTATACTTTTACAATTGAAACTGACAAAAGTACACGGGAGGATTTTATCCATTACCATTTGGGGTCGGGCCGTTCACGGTATTTACTGTACCGTTCGTTCCAGAGCTATGGTTTCGCTTGAAGTTGACGAAGCGCCTAAAGATCACACCTTGGGGCCAAAGCGTTTTATCTAAGAAAATATCTATTTTCCGCTCTGATACAAAAAATTTGTAAGCGTTGTAGTCCTTGTTTTCTTTACTAAAGGAAATCTTTTCGAGTGTTATCTTTTCTCTCGTTTTATTGTAAACGTATTGCACAATATCGTTTTCCGTCGTGTCCCGATGAACCATCGTTATAAACATGGGCACTTTACGATCTGCCGCTTTAAAATTACTTTCTTCGTTGGACACACCCGCGGCTCCCGTATAACGGTATCTCCTTTGTTTCTGGCCTCGTCTCACCACTCTCCACTTCCCCTCCGCGCTCGCTACCTCGGCGAAAGACCGCGCAATTGCACCCTCTGCATGTTTCGACGCTGCCCCCGTGCTGGCTGGCGGGCTGGCTCGTGGCTCGGTCGGCGCGGGCGTCGGCGATGATGCAATACTAGGCCGGCCCGCACCCGCTACCGCACCGATTACTTGTTCCGTGACGCGCGCTCCTTCAACAGCTGAGACACCGCTGTCGACCGCTCCTTGAGATTTATAATTACCCTCCATAAAATTTATACATCTGTAATTTAGATTATAATCTTTCGGAGATGACGGTTCCTCGTTAAGATGTTGACTGTGATTCGTAATAATCGTATCATCGAATTGCGACAATCCAATCGGACCACTGTCTCGATATGCTCCTCTTCGCATGTTCACCTTTACCGCCGAAAAAGGCGGCGACGTATGTTTAAAATGAGAGAGATAAGAGACTGAAAATATGAAAATTATATATATAATTACGTAAGGAATTAAAGAGGAAAACTATATAGGATTACAGGGGGCAATTAGTTACACTATTAAAATAGAAAATTTTAAAGGAAAAGGCCACTTTTCAGCCGAGTTATAGATGAATACCAGTTTTCATTGATAAATTCACGTAAATAAGAGACTGAAAATATGAAAATTATATACATAACGTTAAGAATTAACCAAGAAAACTATATAGGATTACGGAGGGCAGTCAGTTACACTATTTAAATAGAAAATTTAAAAGGAAAAGGCCACTTTTCAGCCGTGCTATAGATGAATACGTGTTTTTATTGATGAATTCACGTAAATAAGAGACTGAAAATATAAAAATTTTATATATAACGTTAAGAATTAACCAAGAAAACTGTATAGGATTACGGAGAGCAGTTAGTTACACCATTAAAATAGAAAATTTAAAAGGAAAAGGCCACTTTTCAGCCGAGTTATAGATGAATACCTGTTTTTATTGATGAATTCACGTTAATAAGAGACTGAAAATATGAAAATTAAATATGTAATTACGTTAGGAATTAACCAAGAAAACTATATAGGATTACAGGGGGCTATTAGTTACACCATTTAAATAGAAAATTTTAAAGGAAAAGGCCAATTTTCAGGCGTGCTAAAGATGAATACGTGTTTTTATTGATGAATTCACGTAAATAAGAGACTGAAAATATGAAAATTACATATATAACGTTAAGAATTAATCAAGATAACTATAAAGGGTTACAAGGAGCAATTAGTTACACTATTTAAATAGAAAATTTAAAAGGAAAAGGCCACTTTTCAGCCGAGTTATAAATGAATACGTGTTTTTATTGATGAATTCACGTAAATAAGAGACTGAAAATATGAAATATATATATATATATATATATATATATATATATATATATATATATATATATATATATATAGTTCCGTTAGGAATTAACCAAGAAAACTATATAGGATTACAGGGGGCTATTAGTTACACTATATAAATAGAAAATTTAAAAGAAAAAGGCCAATTTTCAGCCGTGCTATAGATGAATACGTGTTTTTATTGATGAATTCACGTAAATAAGAGATTGAAAATATGAAAATTATATATATAACGTTAGGAAGTAACCAAGAAAACTATATAGGGTTACAAGGAGCAATTGATTACACTATTTAAATAGAAAATTTAAAAGGAAAAAGCCAATTTTCAGCCGTGCTATAGATGAATACGTGTTTTTATTGATGAATTCACGTAAATAAGAGACTGAAAATATGAAAATTATATATATAACGTTAAGAATCAACCTAGAAAACTATATAGGATTACGGGGGGCAGATAGTTACACTATTTAAGTAGAAAATTTAAAAGGAAAAGGCCACTTTTCAGCCGAGTTATAGATGAATACCTGTTTTTATTGATAAATTCACGTAAATAAGAGACTGAAAATATGAAAATTATATACATAACGTTAAGAATTAACCAAGAAAACTATATAGGATTACGGAGGGCAGTCAGTTACACTATTTAAATAGAAAATTTAAAAGGAAAAGGCCACTTTTCAGCCGTGCTATAGATGAATACGTGTTTTTATTGATGAATTCACGTAAATAAGAGACTGAAAATATAAAAATTTTATATATAACGTTAAGAATTAACCAAGAAAACTGTATAGGATTACGGAGAGCAGTTAGTTACACCATTAAAATAGAAAATTTAAAAGGAAAAGGCCACTTTTCAGCCGAGTTATAGATGAATACCTGTTTTTATTGATGAATTCACGTTAATAAGAGACTGAAAATATGAAAATTAAATATGTAATTACGTTAGGAATTAACCAAAAAAACTATATAGGATTACAGGGGGCTATTAGTTACACCATTTAAATAGAAAATTTTAAAGGAAAAGGCCAATTTTCAGGCGTGCTAAAGATGAATACGTGTTTTTATTGATGAATTCACGTAAATAAGAGACTGAAAATATGAAAATTACATATATTACGTTAAGAATTAATCAAGATAACTATAAAGGGTTACAAGGAGCAATTAGTTACACTATTTAAATAGAAAATTTAAAAGGAAAAGGCCACTTTTCAGCCGAGTTATAGATGAATACGTGTTTTTATTGATGAATTCACGTAAATAAGAGACTGAAAATATGAAATTATATATATATATATATATATATATATATATATATATATATATATATATATATATATATATATATATATATATATATATATATATATATATATATAGTTCCGTTAGGAATTAACCAAGAAAACTATATAGGATTACAGGGGGCTATTAGTTACACTATATAAATAGAAAATTTAAAAGAAAAAGGCCAATTTTCAGCCGTGCTATAGATGAATACGTGTTTTTATTGATGAATTCACGTAAATAAGAGATTGAAAATATGAAAATTATATATATAACGTTAGGAAGTAACCAAGAAAACTATATAGGGTTACAAGGAGCAATTGATTACACTATTTAAATAGAAAATTTAAAAGGAAAAAGCCAATTTTCAGCCGTGCTATAGATGAATACGTGTTTTTATTGATGAATTCACGTAAATAAGAGACTGAAAATATGAAAATTATATATATAACGTTAAGAATCAACCGAGAAAACTATATAGGATTACGAGGGGCAGATAGTTACACTATTTAAGTAGAAAATTTAAAAGGAAAAGGCCACTTTTCAGCCGAGTTATAGATGAATACCTGTTTTTATTGATGAATTCACGTAAATAAGAGACTGAAAATATGAAAATGATATACATAACGTTAAAAATTAACCAAGAAAACTGTATAGGATTACGGGGGGCAGTTAGTTACACTATTGAAATAGAAAATTTAAAAGGAAAAGGCCACTTTTCAGCCGAGTTATAGAAGTATACGTGTTTTTATTGATGAATTCACGTAAATAAGAGACTGAAAATATGAAAATTATATATATAATTACGTTAAGAATTAACCAAGAAAACTATATAGGATTACAGGGGGCAATTTGTTACACCATTTAAATAGAAAATTTTAAAGGAAAAGGCCAATTTTCAGCCGTGCTATAGATGAATACGTGTTTTTATTGATGAATTCACGTAAATAAGAGACTGAAAATATGAAAATTATATATGTAGTTACGTTAGGAATTAACCAAGAAAACTATATAGAATTACAGGGGGCTATTAGATACACAATTTACATAGAAAATTTAAAAAAAAAAGGCCAATTTTCAGGCTTGCTATAGATGAATACGTGTTTTTATTGATGAATTCACGTAAATAAGAGACTGAAAATATGAAAATTACATATATAACGTTAAGAATTAATCAAGATAACTATATAGGGTTACAAGGAGCAATTGATTTCACTATTTAAATAGAAAATTTAAAAGGAAAAGGCCACTTTTCAGCCGAGTTATAGATGAATACCTGTTTTTATTGAGGAATTCACGTAAATAAGAGACTGAAAATATGAAAATTATATATATAACGTTAGGAATTAACCAAGAAAACTATATAAAATTACGACGATATATCAGTTACACTATTTAAATAGAAAATTTAAAAGAAAAAGGCCTATTTTCAGCCGTGCTATAGATGAATACGTGTTTTTATTGATGAATTTAAGTAAGAAATAGACTGAAAATATGAAAATTAAATATATAACGTTACGAATTTACTAAGAAAGCTATAAGGAAATGTGGGGAGCAACTAACTTTAAAATTAAAAGTTGATTTGAACGAAATATACCAATTTTTAGAAAAGTTATTATCGAATTTATAGTTGAATTTATGTGATTGTATTGATTGACCATTATACCTCGGTTTAGGTAAATAGTGATTTTTTCCAGTTTGTATGTTTTCTTAAGCAAATAAGAGTGCAGATGGTAGTTTCTACACTAGACAGACCTAATAAAATCAAAATAAGCGAAAGAAATGAAGATTTGAAAAATTTTAAAAATTTTAGGAAATTACGATTGTGGGAAAACGAATTATGTGGAAATCAATATTTTAGCGGTAGAAATTTATTATAAAAACTATAGATAAATACGGGGGGCGGTTAAATACACTATTAACAAAGAAAATTTGAACGGAAAAGGCCACTTTTCACCCGAGTTATAGATGAATAACTGTTTTTATTGATGAATTCACGTAAGTAAGAAACTGAAAATATGAAAATATATATATAATTACGTTAGGAATTAACCAGGAAAACTATATAGGATTACGGGGGGCAGATAATTACACTATTTAAATAGAAAATTTTAAAGGAAAAGGCCAATTTTCAGCCGTGCTATAGATGAATACGTGTTTTTATTGATGAATTCACGTAAATAAGGGACTGAAAATATGAAAATTATATATATAACGTTAAGAATTAACCAAGAAAACTGTATCGGATTACGGAGGGCAGTCAGTTACACTATTTAAATAGAAAATTTAAAAGGAAAAGGCCACTTTTCACCCGAGTTATAGATGAATACCTGTTTTTATTGATGAATTCACGTAAGTAAGGGACTGAAAATATGAAAATTATATATATATATTGTTAAGAATTAACCAAGAAAACTGTAAAGGATTACGGAGGGCAGTCAGTTACACTATTTAAATAGAAAATTTAAAAGAAAAAGGCCACTTTTCAGCCGTGCTATAGATGAATACGTGTTTTTATTGATGAATTCACGTAAATAAGAGACTGAAAATATAAAAATTTTATATATAACGTTAAGAATTAACCAAGAAAACTGTATAGGATTACGGAGAGCAGTTAGTTACACCATTAAAATAGAAAATTTAAAAGGAAAAGGCCACTTTTCAGCCGAGTTATAGATGAATACCTGTTTTTATTGATGAATTCACGTTAATAAGAGACTGAAAATATGAAAATTATATATGTAATTACGTTAGGAATTAACCAAGAAAACTATATAGGATTACAGGGGGCTATTAGTTACACAATTTAAATAGAAAAATTTAAAGGAAAAGGCCAATTTTCAGGCGTGCTATAGATGAATACGTGTTTTTATTGATGAATTCACGTAAATAAGAGACTGAAAATATGAAAATTATATACATAACGTTAAGAATTAACCATAAAAACTGTATAGGATTACGGAGGGCAGTCAGTTACACTATTTAAATAGAAAATTTAAAAGGAAAAGGCCACTTTTCAGCCGTGCTATAGATGAATACGTGTTTTTATTGATGAATTCACGTAAATAAGAGATTGAAAATATGAAAATTATATACATAACGTTAAGAATTAACCATGAAAACTGTATAGGATTACGGAGGGCAGTTAGTTACACCATTAAAATAGAAAATTTAAAAGGAAAAGGCCACTTTTCAGCCAAGTTATAGATGAATACCAGTTTTTATTGATAAATTCACGTAAATAAGAGACTGAAATTATAAAAATTTTATATATAACGTTAAGAATTAACCAAGAAAACTGTATACGATTACGGAGAGCAGTTAGTTACACCATTAAAATAGAAAATTTAAAAGGAAAAGGCCACTTTTCAGCCGAGTTATAGATGAATACCTGTTTTTATTGATGAATTCACGTTAATAAGAGACTGAAAATATGAAAATTAAATATATAACGTTAAGAATCAACCAAGAAAACTGTATAGGATTACGAGGTGCAGATAGTTTCACTATTTAAGTAGAAAATTTAAAAGGAAAAGGCCACTTTTCAGCCGAGTTATAGATGAATACCTGTTTTTATTGAAGAATTCACGTAAATAAGAGACTGAAAATATGAAAATGATATACATAACGTTAAGAATTAACAAAGAAAACTGTATAGGATTACGGAAGCAGTTAGTTACACTCTATTAAAATAGAAAATTTAAAAGGAAAAGGCCACTTTTCAGCCGAGTTATAGAAGAATACGTGTTTTTATTGATGAATTCACGTAAATAAGAGACTGAAAATATGAAAATTATATATATAATTACGTAAGGAATTAAAGAGGAAAACTATATAGGATTACAGGGGGCAATTAGTTACACTATTAAAATAGAAAATTTTAAAGGAAAAGGCCAATTTTCAGCCGTGCTATAGATGAATACGTGTTTTTATTGATGAATTCACGTAAATAAGAGACTGAAAATATGAAAATTATATATATAACGTTAAGAATTAACCAAGAAAACTGTATAGGATTACGAGGCGCAGATAGTTTCACTATTGAAGTAGAAAATTTAAAAGGAAAAGGCCACTTTTCAGCCGAGTTATAGATGAATACCTGTTTTTATTGAAGAATTCACGTAAATAAGAGACTGAAAATATGAAAATGATATACATAACGTTAAGAATTAACCAAGAAAACTGTATAGGATTACGGAGAGCAGTTAGTTACACCATTAAAATAGAAAATTTAAAAGGAAAAGGCCACTTTTCAGCCGAGTTATAGATGAATACCTGTTTTTATTGATGAATTCACGTTAATAAGAGACTGAAAATATGAAAATTAAATATATAACGTTAAGAATCAACCAAGAAAACTGTATAGGATTACGAGGCGCAGATAGTTTCACTATTTAAGTAGAAAATTTAAAAGGAAAAGGCCACTTTTCAGCCGAGTTATAGATGAATACCTGTTTTTATTGAAGAATTCACGTAAATAAGAGACTGAAAATATGAAAATGATATACATAACGTTAAGAATTAACCAAGAAAACTGTATAGGATTACGGAAGCAGTTCGTTACACTATTAAAATAGAAAATTTAAAAGGAAAAGGCCACTTTTCAGCCGAGTTATAGAAGAATACGTGTTTTTATTGATGAATTCACGTAAATAAGAGACTGAAAATATGAAAATTATATATATAATTACGTAAGGAATTAAAGAGGAAAACTATATAGGATTACAGGGGGCAATTAGTTACACTATTAAAATAGAAAATTTTAAAGGAAAAGGCCAATTTTCAGCCGTGCTATAGATGAATACGTGTTTTTATTGATGAATTCACGTAAATAAGAGACTGAAAATATGAAAATTATATATATAACGTTTAGAATTAACCGAGAAAACTGTATAGGATTACGAGGCGCAGATAGTTTCACTATTTAAGTAGAAAATTTAAAAGGAAAAGGCCACTTTTCAGCCGAGTTATAGATGAATACCTGTTTTTATTGAAGAATTCACGTAAATAAGAGACTGAAAATATGAAAATGATATACATAACGTTAAGAATTAACCAAGAAAACTGTATAGGATTACGGAAGCAGTTAGTTACACTATTAAAATAGAAAATTTAAAAGGAAAAGGCCACTTTTCAGCCGAGTTATAGAAGAATACGTGTTTTTATTGATGAATTCACGTAAATAAGAGACTGAAAATATGAAAATTATATATATAATTACGTAAGGAATTAAAGAGGAAAACTATATAGGATTACAGGGGGCAATTAGTTACACTATTAAAATAGAAAATTTTAAAGGAAAAGGCCAATTTTCAGCCGTGCTATAGATGAATACGTGTTTTTATTGATGAATTCACGTAAATAAGAGACTGAAAATATGAAAATTATATATATAACGTTAAGAATTAACCAAGAAAACTGTATAGGATTACGAGGCGCAGATAGTTTCACTATTTAAGTAGAAAATTTAAAAGGAAAAGGCCACTTTTCAGCCGAGTTATAGATGAATACCAGTTTTTATTGATGAATTCACGTAAATAAGGGACTGAAAATATGAAAATTACATATATAACGTTAAGAATTAATCAAGATAACTATAAAGGGTTACAAGGAGCAATTGGTTACACTATTTAAATAGAAAATTTAAAAGGAAAAGGCCACTTTTCAGCCGAGTTATAGATGAATACGTGTTTTTATTGATGAATTCACGTAAATAAGAGACTGAAAATATGAAAATTATATACATAACGTTAAGAATTAACCAAGAAAACTGTATAGGATTACGGAGGGCAGTCAGTTACACTATTTAAATAGAAAATTTAAAAGGAAAAGGCCACTTTTCAGCCGTGCTATAGATGAATACGTGTTTTTATTGATGAATTCACGTAAATAAGAGACTGAAAATATAAAATTTATATATATAACGTTAAGAATTAACCAAGAAAACTGTATAGGATAACGGAGAGCAGTTAGTTACACCATTAAAATAGAAAATTTTAAGGAAAAGGCCACTTTTCAGCCGAGTTATAGATGAATACCAGTTTTTATTGATAAATTCACGTAAATAAGAGACTGAAAATATGAAAATTATATACATAACGTTAAGAATTAACCAAGAAAACTGTATAGGATTACGGAGGGCAGTCAGTTACACTATTTAAATAGAAAATTTAAAAGGAAAAGGCCACTTTTCAGCCGTGCTATAGATGAATACGTGTTTTTATTGATGAATTCACGTAAATAAGAGACTGAAAATATAAAAATTTTATATATAACGTTAAGAATTAACCAAGAAAACTGTATAGGATTACGGAGAGCAGTTAGTTACACCATTAAAATAGAAAATTTAAAAGGAAAAGGCCACTTTTCAGCCGAGTTATAGATGAATACCTGTTTTTATTGATGAATTCACGTTAATAAGAGACTGAAAATATGAAAATTAAATATGTAATTACGTTAGGAATTAACCAAGAAAACTATATAGGATTACAGGGGGCTATTAGTTACACCATTTAAGTAGAAAATTTTAAAGGAAAAGGCCAATTTTTAGGCGTGCTATAGATGAATACGTGTTTTTATTGATGAATTCACGTAAATAAGAGACTGAAAATATGAAAATTACATATATAACGTTAAGAATTAATCAAGATAACTATATAGGGTTACAAGGAGCAATTGGTTACACTATTTAAATAGAAAATTTAAAAGGAAAAGGCCACTTTTCAGCCGAGTTATAGATGAATACGTGTTTTTATTGATGAATTCACGTAAATAAGAGACTGAAAATATAAAAATTTTATATATAACGTTAAGAATTAACCAAGAAAACTGTATAGGATTACGGAGAGCAGTTAGTTACACCATTAAAATAGAAAATTTAAAAGGAAAAGGCCACTTTTTAGCCGAGTTATAGATGAATACCTGTTTTTATTGATGAATTCACGTTAATAAGAGACTGAAAATATGAAAATTAAATATGTAATTACGTTAGGAATTAACCAAGAAAACTATATAGGATTACAGGGGGCTATTAGTTACACCATTAAAATAGAAAATTTTAAAGGAAAAGGCCAATTTTCAGGCGTGCTATAGATGAATACGTGTTTTTATTGATGAATTCACGTAAATAAGAGACTGAAAATATGAAAATTACATATATAACGTTAGCAATTAACCAAGATAACTATATAGGGTTACAAAAAGCAATTGGTTACACTATTTAAATAGAAAATTTAAAAGGATAAGGCCAATTTTCAGCCGTGCTATTGATGAATATCTAATTTTATTGATGCATTCGCGTAAATAAGAGACTGAAAATATGAAAATTATATATATAACGTTAAGAATTAACCAAGAAAACTGTGAAGGATTACGGGGGGCAGTTAGTTACACTATTTAAATAGAAAATTTAAAAGGAAAAGGCCACTTTTCAGCCAAGTTATAGATGAATACCTGTTTTTATTGATGAATTCACGTAAATAAGAGACTGAAAATATGAAAATTATATATACAGTTACGTTAGAAATTAACCAAGAAAACTATATAGGATTACGGGGGGCAGATAATTACACTATTTAAATAGAAAATTTTAAAGGAAAAGGCCAATTTTCAGCCGTGCTATAGATGAATACGTGTTTTTATTGATGAATTCACGTAAATAAGGGACTGAAAATATGAAAATTATATATATAACGTTAAGAATTAACCAAGAAAACTGTATCGGATTACGGAGGGCAGTCAGTTACACTATTTAAATGGAAAATTTAAAAGGAAAAGGCCACTTTTCACCCGAGTTATAGATGAATACCTGTTTTTATTGATGAATTCACGTAAGTAAGGGACTGAAAATATGAAAATTATATATATATTGTTAAGAATTAACCAAGAAAACTGTAAAGGATTACGGAGGGCAGTCAGTTACACTATTTAAATAGAAAATTTAAAAGAAAAAGGCCACTTTTCAGCCGTGCTATAGATGAATACGTGTTTTTATTGATGAATTCACGTAAATAAGAGACTGAAAATATAAAAATTTTATATATAACGTTAAGAATTAACCAAGAAAACTGTATAGGATTACGGAGAGCAGTTAGTTACACCATTAAAATAGAAAATTTAAAAGGAAAAGGCCACTTTTCAGCCGAGTTATAGATGAATACCTGTTTTTATTGATGAATTCACGTTAATAAGAGACTGAAAATATGAAAATTATATATGTAATTACGTTAGGAATTAACCAAGAAAACTATATAGGATTACAGGGGGCTATTAGTTACACAATTTAAATAGAAAAATTTAAAGGAAAAGGCCAATTTTCAGGCGTGCTATAGATGAATACGTGTTTTTATTGATGAATTCACGTAAATAAGAGACTGAAAATATGAAAATTATATACATAACGTTAAGAATTAACCATAAAAACTGTATAGGATTACGGAGGGCAGTCAGTTACACTATTTAAATAGAAAATTTAAAAGGAAAAGGCCACTTTTCAGCCGTGCTATAGATGAATACGTGTTTTTATTGATGAATTCACGTAAATAAGAGATTGAAAATATGAAAATTATATACATAACGTTAAGAATTAACCATGAAAACTGTATAGGATTACGGAGGGCAGTTAGTTACACCA
Source organism: Parnassius smintheus behrii (assembly GCA_036936625.1). Classification (NCBI taxonomy): domain Eukaryota; kingdom Metazoa; phylum Arthropoda; class Insecta; order Lepidoptera; family Papilionidae; genus Parnassius; species Parnassius smintheus. The sequence continues at coordinate 48,760,668 of JAUPFT010000017.1, forward strand.
TTAAAATAGAAAATTTAAAAGGAAAAGGCCACTTTTCAGCCAAGTTATAGATGAATACCAGTTTTTATTGATAAATTCACGTAAATAAGAGACTGAAATTATAAAAATTTTATATATAACGTTAAGAATTAACCAAGAAAACTGTATAGGATTACGGAGAGCAGTTAGTTACACCATTAAAATAGAAAATTTAAAAGGAAAAGGCCACTTTTCAGCCGAGTTATAGATGAATACCTGTTTTTATTGATGAATTCACGTTAATAAGAGACTGAAAATATGAAAATTAAATATATAACGTTAAGAATCAACCAAGAAAACTGTATAGGATTACGAGGTGCAGATAGTTTCACTATTTAAGTAGAAAATTTAAAAGGAAAAGGCCACTTTTCAGCCGAGTTATAGATGAATACCTGTTTTTATTGAAGAATTCACGTAAATAAGAGACTGAAAATATGAAAATGATATACATAACGTTAAGAATTAACCAAGAAAACTGTATAGGATTACGGAAGCAGTTAGTTACACTCTATTAAAATAGAAAATTTAAAAGGAAAAGGCCACTTTTCAGCCGAGTTATAGAAGAATACGTGTTTTTATTGATGAATTCACGTAAATAAGAGACTGAAAATATGAAAATTATATATATAATTACGTAAGGAATTAAAGAGGAAAACTATATAGGATTACAGGGGGCAATTAGTTACACTATTAAAATAGAAAATTTTAAAGGAAAAGGCCAATTTTCAGCCGTGCTATAGATGAATACGTGTTTTTATTGATGAATTCACGTAAATAAGAGACTGAAAATATGAAAATTATATATATAACGTTAAGAATTAACCAAGAAAACTGTATAGGATTACGAGGCGCAGATAGTTTCACTATTGAAGTAGAAAATTTAAAAGGAAAAGGCCACTTTTCAGCCGAGTTATAGATGAATACCTGTTTTTATTGAAGAATTCACGTAAATAAGAGACTGAAAATATGAAAATGATATACATAACGTTAAGAATTAACCAAGAAAACTGTATAGGATTACGGAGAGCAGTTAGTTACACCATTAAAATAGAAAATTTAAAAGGAAAAGGCCACTTTTCAGCCGAGTTATAGATGAATACCTGTTTTTATTGATGAATTCACGTTAATAAGAGACTGAAAATATGAAAATTAAATATATAACGTTAAGAATCAACCAAGAAAACTGTATAGGATTACGAGGCGCAGATAGTTTCACTATTTAAGTAGAAAATTTAAAAGAAAAAGGCCACTTTTCAGCCGAGTTATAGATGAATACCTGTTTTTATTGAAGAATTCACGTAAATAAGAGACTGAAAATATGAAAATGATATACATAACGTTAAGAATTAACCAAGAAAACTGTATAGGATTACGGAAGCAGTTCGTTACACTATTAAAATAGAAAATTTAAAAGGAAAAGGCCACTTTTCAGCCGAGTTATAGAAGAATACGTGTTTTTATTGATGAATTCACGTAAATAAGAGACTGAAAATATGAAAATTATATATATAATTACGTAAGGAATTAAAGAGGAAAACTATATAGGATTACAGGGGGCAATTAGTTACACTATTAAAATAGAAAATTTTAAAGGAAAAGGCCAATTTTCAGCCGTGCTATAGATGAATACGTGTTTTTATTGATGAATTCACGTAAATAAGAGACTGAAAATATGAAAATTATATATATAACGTTAAGAATTAACCAAGAAAACTGTATAGGATTACGAGGCGCAGATAGTTTCACTATTTAAGTAGAAAATTTAAAAGGAAAAGGCCACTTTTCAGCCGAGTTATAGATGAATACCAGTTTTTATTGATGAATTCACGTAAATAAGGGACTGAAAATATGAAAATTACATATATAACGTTAAGAATTAATCAAGATAACTATAAAGGGTTACAAGGAGCAATTGGTTACACTATTTAAATAGAAAATTTAAAAGGAAAAGGCCACTTTTCAGCCGAGTTATAGATGAATACGTGTTTTTATTGATGAATTCACGTAAATAAGAGACTGAAAATATGAAAATTATATACATAACGTTAAGAATTAACCAAGAAAACTGTATAGGATTACGGAGGGCAGTCAGTTACACTATTTAAATAGAAAATTTAAAAGGAAAAGGCCACTTTTCAGCCGAGTTATAGATGAATACGTGTTTTTATTGATGAATTCACGTAAATAAGAGACTGAAAATATGAAAATTATATACATAACGTTAAGAATTAACCAAGAAAACTGTATAGGATTACGGAGGGCAGTCAGTTACACTATTTAAATAGAAAATTTAAAAGGAAAAGGCCACTTTTCAGCCGAGTTATAGATGAATACCTGTTTTTATTGATGAATTCACGTTAATAAGAGACTGAAAATATGAAAATTAAATATATAACGTTAAGAATCAACCAAGAAAACTGTATAGGATTACGAGGCGCAGATAGTTTCACTATTTAAGTAGAAAATTTAAAAGAAAAAGGCCACTTTTCAGCCGAGTTATAGATGAATACCTGTTTTTATTGAAGAATTCACGTAAATAAGAGACTGAAAATATGAAAATGATATACATAACGTTAAGAATTAACCAAGAAAACTGTATAGGATTACGGAAGCAGTTCGTTACACTATTAAAATAGAAAATTTAAAAGGAAAAGGCCACTTTTCAGCCGAGTTATAGATGAATACCTGTTTTTATTGAAGAATTCACGTAAATAAGAGACTGAAAATATGAAAATGATATACATAACGTTAAGAATTAACCAAGAAAACTGTATAGGATTACGGAAGCAGTTAGTTACACTATTAAAATAGAAAATTTAAAAGGAAAAGGCCACTTTTCAGCCGAGTTATAGAAGAATACGTGTTTTTATTGATGAATTCACGTAAATAAGAGACTGAAAATATGAAAATTATATATATAATTACGTAAGGAATTAAAGAGGAAAACTATATAGGATTACAGGGGGCAATTAGTTACACTATTAAAATAGAAAATTTTAAAGGAAAAGGCCAATTTTCAGCCGTGCTATAGATGAATACGTGTTTTTATTGATGAATTCACGTAAATAAGAGACTGAAAATATGAAAATTATATATATAACGTTAAGAATTAACCAAGAAAACTGTATAGGATTACGAGGCGCAGATAGTTTCACTATTTAAGTAGAAAATTTAAAAGGAAAAGGCCACTTTTCAGCCGAGTTATAGATGAATACCAGTTTTTATTGATGAATTCACGTAAATAAGGGACTGAAAATATGAAAATTACATATATAACGTTAAGAATTAATCAAGATAACTATAAAGGGTTACAAGGAGCAATTGGTTACACTATTTAAATAGAAAATTTAAAAGGAAAAGGCCACTTTTCAGCCGAGTTATAGATGAATACGTGTTTTTATTGATGAATTCACGTAAATAAGAGACTGAAAATATGAAAATTATATACATAACGTTAAGAATTAACCAAGAAAACTGTATAGGATTACGGAGGGCAGTCAGTTACACTATTTAAATAGAAAATTTAAAAGGAAAAGGCCACTTTTCAGCCGTGCTATAGATGAATACGTGTTTTTATTGATGAATTCACGTAAATAAGAGACTGAAAATATAAAATTTATATATATAACGTTAAGAATTAACCAAGAAAACTGTATAGGATAACGGAGAGCAGTTAGTTACACCATTAAAATAGAAAATTTTAAGGAAAAGGCCACTTTTCAGCCGAGTTATAGATGAATACCAGTTTTTATTGATAAATTCACGTAAATAAGAGACTGAAAATATGAAAATTATATACATAACGTTAAGAATTAACCAAGAAAACTATATAGGATTACGGAGGGCAGTCAGTTACACTATTTAAATAGAAAATTTAAAAGGAAAAGGCCACTTTTCAGCCGTGCTATAGATGAATACGTGTTTTTATTGATGAATTCACGTAAATAAGAGACTGAAAATATAAAAATTTTATATATAACGTTAAGAATTAACCAAGAAAACTGTATAGGATTACGGAGAGCAGTTAGTTACACCATTAAAATAGAAAATTTAAAAGGAAAAGGCCACTTTTCAGCCGAGTTATAGATGAATACCTGTTTTTATTGATGAATTCACGTTAATAAGAGACTGAAAATATGAAAATTAAATATGTAATTACGTTAGGAATTAACCAAGAAAACTATATAGGATTACAGGGGGCTATTAGTTACACCATTTAAGTAGAAAATTTTAAAGGAAAAGGCCAAATTTCAGGCGTGCTATAGATGAATACGTGTTTTTATTGATGAATTCACGTAAATAAGAGACTGAAAATATGAAAATTACATATATAACGTTAAGAATTAATCAAGATAACTATATAGGGTTACAAGGAGCAATTGGTTACACTATTTAAATAGAAAATTTAAAAGGAAAAGGCCACTTTTCAGCCGAGTTATAGATGAATACGTGTTTTTATTGATGAATTCACGTAAATAAGAGACTGAAAATATAAAAATTTTATATATAACGTTAAGAATTAACCAAGAAAACTGTATAGGATTACGGAGAGCAGTTAGTTACACCATTAAAATAGAAAATTTAAAAGGAAAAGGCCACTTTTTAGCCGAGTTATAGATGAATACCTGTTTTTATTGATGAATTCACGTTAATAAGAGACTGAAAATATGAAAATTAAATATGTAATTACGTTAGGAATTAACCAAGAAAACTATATAGGATTACAGGGGGCTATTAGTTACACCATTAAAATAGAAAATTTTAAAGGAAAAGGCCAATTTTCAGGCGTGCTATAGATGAATACGTGTTTTTATTGATGAATTCACGTAAATAAGAGACTGAAAATATGAAAATTACATATATAACGTTAGCAATTAACCAAGATAACTATATAGGGTTACAAAAAGCAATTGGTTACACTATTTAAATAGAAAATTTAAAAGGATAAGGCCAATTTTCAGCCGTGCTATTGATGAATATCTAATTTTATTGATGCATTCGCGTAAATAAGAGACTGAAAATATGAAAATTATATATATAACGTTAAGAATTAACCAAGAAAACTGTGAAGGATTACGGGGGGCAGTTAGTTACACTATTTAAATAGAAAATTTAAAAGGAAAAGGCCACTTTTCAGCCAAGTTATAGATGAATACCTGTTTTTATTGATGAATTCACGTAAATAAGAGACTGAAAATATGAAAATTATATATACAGTTACGTTAGGAATTAACCAAGAAAACTATATAGGATTACAGGAGGCTATTAGTTACACTATATAAATAGAAAATTTAAAAGAAAAAGGCCAATTTTCAGCCGTGCTATAGATGAATACGTGTTTTTATTGATGAATTCACGTAAATAAGAGATTGAAAATATGAAAATTATATATATAACGTTAGGAAGTAACCAAGAAAACTATATAAAGTTACAAGGAGCAACTGATCACACTATTTAAATAGAAAATTTAAAAGGAAAAGGCCAATTTTCAGCCGTGCTATAGATGAATACGTGTTTTTATTGATGAATTCACGTAAATAAGAGACTGAAAATATGAAAATTATATATATAACGTTAAGAATTAACCAAGAAAACTGTGAAGGATTACGGGGGGCAGTTAGTTACACTATTAAAATAGAAAATTTAAAAGGAAAAGGCCACTTTTCAGCCCAGTTATAGATGAATACCTGTTTTTATTGATGAATTCACGTAAATAAGAGACTGAAAATATGAAAATTATATATATAGTTACGTTAGGAATTAACCAAGAAAACTATATAGGATTACAAGGGGCTATTAGTTACACTATATAAAAAGAAAATTTAAAAGAAAAAGGCCAATTTTCAGCCGTGCTATAGATGAATACGTGTTTTTATTGATGAATTCAAGTAAATAAGAGACTGAAAATATGAAAATGATATACATAACGTTAAGAATTAACCAAGAAAACTGTATAGAATTACGAGGGGTAGTTAGTAACACTATTAAAATTGAAAACTTAAAAGGAAAAGGCCACTTTTCAGCCGAGTTATAGAAGAATACGTGTTTTTATTGATGAATTCACGTAAATAAGAGACTGAAAATATGAAAATTATATATATAATTACGTTAGGAATTAACCAAGAAAACTATATAGGATTACAGGGGCAATTAGTTACACCATTTAAATAGAAAATTTTAAAGGAAAAGGCCAATTTTCAGCCGTGCTACAGATGAATACGTGTTTTTATTGATGAATTCACGTAAATAAGAGACTGAAAATATGAAAATTATATATATATAACGTTAGGAATTAACCAAGAAAACTATATAGGGTTACAAGGAGTAATTTGTTACACTATTAAAATAGAAAATTTAGAAGGAAAAGGCCACTTTTCAGCCGAGTTATAGAAGAATACGTGTTTTTATTGATGAATTCACGAAAATAAGAGACTGAAAATATGAAAATTATATATATAATTACGTTAGGAATTAACCAAAAAAACTATATAGGATTACAGGGGGCAATTAGTTACACTATTTAAATAGAAAATTTAAATGGAAAAGGCCACTTTTCAGCCGAGTTATAGATGAATACCTGTTTTTATTGATGAATTCACGTAAATAAGAGACTGAAAATATGAAAATTACATATATAACGTTAAGAATTAACCAATAAAATTGTATAGGACTACGGAGGGCAGTTAGTTACACTATTTAAATAGAAAATTTAAAAGGAAAAGGCCACTTTTCAGCCGTGCTATAGATGAATACGTGTTTTTATTGATGAATTCACGTAAATAAGAGACTGAAAATATAAAAATTTTATATATAACGTTAAGAATTAACAAAGAAAACTGTATAGGATTACGGAGAGCAGTTAGTTACACCATTAAAATAGAAAATTTAAAAGGAAAAGGCCACTTTTCAGCCGAGTTATAGATGAATACGTGTTTTTATTGATGAATTCACGTAAAATAAGAGACTGAAAATATGAAAATTATATATGTAATTACGTTAGGAATCAACCAAGAAAACTATATAAGATTACAGGGGGCTATTAGTTACACCATTTAAATAGAAAATTTTAAAGGAAAAGGCCAATTTTCAGCCGTGCTATAGATGAATACGTGTTTTTATTGATGAATTCACGTAAATAAGAGACTGAAAATATGAAAATTACATATATAACGTTAGCAATTAACCAAGATAACTATATAGGGTTACAAGGAGCAATTGGTTACACTATTTAAATAGAAAATTTAAAAGGATAAGGCCAATTTTCAGCCGTGCTATTGATGAATACCTAATTTTATTGATGAATTCGCGTAAATAAGAGACTGAAAATATGAAAATTATATATATATATATATAACGTTAAGAATTAACCAAGAAAACTGTAAAGGATTACGGGGGGCAGTTAGTTACACTATTTAAATAGAAAATTTAAAAGGAAAAGGCCACTTTTCAGCCGAGTTATGGATGAATACCTGTTTTTATTGATGAATTCACGTAAATAAGAGACTGAAAATATGAAAATTATATATATAGTTACGTTAGGAATTAACCAAGAAAACTATATAGGATTAAAGGGCCTATTAGTTACACTATATAAATAGAAAATTTAAATGGAAAAGGCCACTTTTCAGCCGAGTTATAGATGAATACCTGTTTTTATTGATGAATTCACGTAAATAAGAGACTGAAAATATGAAATTATATATATAGTTACGTTAGGAATTAACCTAGAAAACTATATAGGATTACAAGGGGCTATTAGTTACACTATATAAATAGAAAATTTAAAAGAAAAAGGCCAATTTTCAGCCGTGCTATAGATGAATACGTGTTTTATTGATGAATTCACGTAAATAAGAGACTGAAAATATGAAAATGATATACATAACGTTAAGAATTAACCAAGAAAACTGTATAGGATTACGAGGGGCAGTTAGTTACACTATTAAAATAGAAAATTTAAAAGGAAAAGGCCACTTTTCAGCCGAGTTATAGAAGAATACGTATTTTTATTGATGAATTCACGTAAATAAGAGACTGAAAATATGAAATTTATATATATAATTACGTTAGGAATTAACCAAGAAAACTATATAGGATTACAGGGGGCAATTAGTTACACCATTTAAATAGAAAATTTTAAAGGAAAAGGCCAATTTTCAGCCGTGCTACAGATGAATACGTGTTTTTATTGATGAATTCACGTAAATAAGAGACTGAAAATATGAAAATTATATATATATAACGTTAGGAATTAACCAAGAAAACTATATAGGGTTACAAGGAGCAATTTGTTTCACTATTAAAATAGTAAATTTAGAAGGAAAAGGCCACTTTTCAGCCGAGTTATAGAAGAATACGTGTTTTTATTGATGAATTCACGTAAATAAGGGACTGAAAATATGAAAATTATATATATAATTACGTTAGGAATTAACCAAAAAAACTATATTGGATTACAGGGGGCAATTAGTTACACCATTTAAATAGAAAATTTAAATGGAAAAGGCCACTTTTCAGCCGAGTTATAGATGAATACCTGTTTTTATTGATGAATTCACGTGAATAAGAGACTGAAAATATGAAAATTATATATAGAACGTTAAGAATCAACCAAGAAAACTATATAGGATTACGGAAGGCAGATAGTTACACTATTTAAGTAGAAAATTTAAAAGGAAAAGGCCAATTTTCAGCCGTGCTATAGATTAATACGTGTTTTTATTGATGAATTCACGAAAATAAGGTACTGAAAATATGAAAATTATATATATATATATATATATATATATATATATATATATATATATATATATATATATATATATATATATATATATATATATATATAACGTTAAGAATTAACCAAGAAAACTATATCGGATTACGGGGGGCAGTTAGTTACACTATTTAAATAGAAAATTTAAAAGGAAGAGGCCACTTTTCAGCCGAGTTATAGATGAATACCTGTTTTTATTGATGAATTCACGTAAATAAGAGACTGAAAATATGAAAATTATATATATAGTTACGTTAGGAATTAACCAAGAAAACTATATAGGATTAAAGGGGGCTATTAGTTACACTATATAAATAGAAAATTTAAAAGAAAAAGGCCAATTTTCAGCCGTGCTATAGATGAATACGTGTTTTTATTGATGAATTCACGTAAATAAGAGATTGAAAATATGAAAATTATATATATAACGTTAGGAAGTAACCAAGAAAACTATATAGGTTACAAGGAGCAATTGATTACACTATTTAAATAGAAAATTTAAAAGGAAAATGCCAATTTTCAGCCGTGCTATAGATGAATACGTGTTTTTATTGATGAATTCACGTGAATAAGAGAATGAAAATATGAAAATTATATATAGAACGTTAAGAATCAACCAAGAAAATTATATAGGATTACGGAACGCAGATAGTTACACTATTTAAGTAGAAAATTTAAAAGGAATAGGCCAATTTTCAGCCGTGCTATAGATGAATACGTGTTTTTATTGATGAATTCACGAAAATAAGGTACTGAAAATATGAAAATTATATATATATAACGTTAAGAATTAACCAAGAAAACTGTATCGGATTACGGAGGGCAGTCAGTTACACTATTTAAATAGAAAATTAAAAAGGAAAAGGCCACTTTTCAGCCGTGCTATAGATGAATACGTGTTTTTATTGATGAATTCACGTAAATAAGGGACTGAAAATATGAAAATTATATATATAACGTTAAGAATTAACCAAGAAAACTGTATAAGATTACGGAGGGCAGTTAGTTACACTATTTAAATAGAAAATTTAAAAGGAAAAGGCCACTTTTGAGCCCAGTTATGGATGAATACCTGTTTTTATTGATGAATTCACGTAAATAAGAGACTGAAAATATGAAAATTATATATATAGTTACGTTAGGAATTAACCTAGAAAACTATATAGGATTACAAGGGGCTATTAGTTACACTATATAAATAGAAAATTTAAAAGAAAAAGGCCAATTTTCAGCCGTGCTATAGATGAATACGTGTTTTATTGATGAATTCACGTAAATAAGATACTGAAAATATGAAAATGATATACATAACGTTAAGAATTAACCAAGAAAACTGTATAGGATTACGAGGGGCAGTTAGTTACACTATTAAAATAGAAAATTTAAAAGGAAAAGGCCACTTTTCAGCCGAGTTATAGAAGAATACGTATTTTTATTGATGAATTTACGTAAATAAGAGACTGAAAATATGAAATTTATATATATAATTACGTTAGGAATTAACCAAGAAAACTATATAGGATTACAGGGGGCAATTAGTTACACCATTTAAATAGAAAATTTTAAAGGAAAAGGCCAATTTTCAGCCGTGCTACAGATGAATACGTGTTTTTATTGATGAATTCACGTAAATAAGAGACTGAAAATATGAAAATTATATATATATAACGTTAGGAATTAACCAAGAAAACTATATAGGGTTACAAGGAGCAATTTGTTTCACTATTAAAATAGTAAATTTAGAAGGAAAAGGCCACTTTTCAGCCGAGTTATAGAAGAATACGTGTTTTTATTGATGAATTCACGTAAATAAGGGACTGAAAATATGAAAATTATATATATAATTACGTTAGGAATTAACCAAAAAAACTATATTGGATTACAGGGGGCAATTAGTTACACCATTTAAATAGAAAATTTAAATGGAAAAGGCCACTTTTCAGCCGAGTTATAGATGAATACCTGTTTTTATTGATGAATTCACGTGAATAAGAGACTGAAAATATGAAAATTATATATAGAACGTTAAGAATCAACCAAGAAAACTATATAGGATTACGGAAGGCAGATAGTTACACTATTTAAGTAGAAAATTTAAAAGGAAAAGGCCAATTTTCAGCCGTGCTATAGATGAATACGTGTTTTTATTGATGAATTCACGAAAATAAGGTACTGAAAATATGAAAATTATATATATATATATATATATATATATATATATATAACGTTAAGAATTAACCAAGAAAACTATATCGGATTACGGGGGGCAGTTAGTTACACTATTTAAATAGAAAATTTAAAAGGAAGAGGCCACTTTTCAGCCGAGTTATAGATGAATACCTGTTTTTATTGATGAATTCACGTAAATAAGAGACTGAAAATATGAAAATTATATATATAGTTACGTTAGGAATTAACCAAGAAAACTATATAGGATTAAAGGGGGCTATTAGTTACACTATATAAATAGAAAATTTAAAAGAAAAAGGCCAATTTTCAGCCGTGCTATAGATGAATACGTGTTTTTATTGATGAATTCACGTAAATAAGAGATTGAAAATATGAAAATTATATATATAACGTTAGGAAGTAACCAAGAAAACTATATAGGTTACAAGGAGCAATTGATTACACTATTTAAATAGAAAATTTAAAAGGAAAATGCCAATTTTCAGCCGTGCTATAGATGAATACGTGTTTTTATTGATGAATTCACGTGAATAAGAGAATGAAAATATGAAAATTATATATAGAACGTTAAGAATCAACCAAGAAAACTATATAGGATTACGGAGGGCAGATAGTTACACTATTTAAGTAGAAAATTTAAAAGGAAAAGGCCAATTTTCAGCCGTGCTATAGATGAATACGTGTTTTTATTGATGAATTCACGAAAATAAGGTACTGAAAATATGAAAATTATATATATATAACGTTAAGAATTAACCGAGAAAACTGTATCGGATTACGGAGGGCAGTCAGTTACACTATTTAAATAGAAAATTAAAAAGGAAAAGGCCACTTTTCAGCCGTGCTATAGATGAATACGTGTTTTTATTGATGAATTCACGTAAATAAGGGACTGAAAATATGAAAATTATATATATAACGTTAAGAATTAACCAAGAAAACTGTATAAGATTACGGAGGGCAGTTAGTTACACTATTTAAATAGAAAATTTAAAAGGAAAAGGCCACTTTTCAGCCGAGTTATAGATGAATACAAGTTTTTATTGATAAATTCACGTAAATAAGAGACTGAAAATACGAAAATTATATACATAACGTTAAGAATTAACCAAGAAAACTGTATAGGATTACGGAGAGCAGTTAGTTACACCATTAAAATAGAAAATTTAAAAGGAAAAGGCTACTTTTCAGCCGAGTTATAGATGAATATGTGTTTTTATTGATGAATTCACGTAAATAAGAGACTGAAAATATGAAAATTATATATGTAATTACGTTAGGAATTTACCAAGAAAACTATATAGAATTACAGGGGGCTATTAGTTACACAATTTACATAGAAAATTTTAAAGGAAAAGGCCAATTTTCAGGCGTGTCATAGATGAATACGTGTTTTTATTGATGAATTCACGTAAATAAGAGACTGAAAATATGAAAATTACATATAAAACGTTAAGAATTAATCAAAATAACTATATAAGGTTACAAGGAGCAATTGGTTACACTATTTAAATAGAAAATTTAAAAGGAAAAGGCCACTTTTCATCCGAGTTATAGATGAATACCTGTTTTTATTGATGAATTCACGTAAGTAAGAAACAGAAAATATGAAAATATATATATAATTACGTTAGGAATTAACCAGGAAAACTATATAGGATTACAGTGGGCTATTAGTTACACCACTTAAATAGAAAATTTTAAAGGAAAAGGCCACTTTTCAGCCGAGTTATAGATGAATACGTGTTTTTATTGATGAATTCACGTAAATAAGAGACTGAAAATATGAAAATTATATATGTAATTACGTTAGGAATTAACCAAGAAAACTAAATAAGATTACAGGGGGCTATTAGTTACACCATTTAAATAGAAAATTTTAAAGGAAAAGGCCAATTTTCAGCCTTGCTATAGATGAATACGTGTTTTTATTGATGAATTCACGTAAATAAGAGACTGAAAATATGAAAATTACATATATAACGTTAGCAATTAACCAAGATAACTATATAGGGTTACAAGGAGCAATTGGTTACACTATTTAAATAGAAAATTTAAAAGGATAAGGCCACTTTTCAGCCGTGCTATTGATGAATACCTAATTTTATTGATGAATTCGCGTAAATAAGAGACTGAAAATATGAAAATTATATATATATATATATATATATATATATATATATATATATATATATATATATATATATATATATATATATATATATATATATATATAACGTTAAGAATTAACCAAGAAAACTGTAAAGGATTACGGGGGGCAGTTAGTTACACTATTTAAATAGAAAATTTAAAAGGAAAAGGCCACTTTTCAGCCGAGTTATAGATGAATACCTGTTTTTATTGATGAATTCACGTAAATAAGAGACTGAAAATATGAAAATTATATATATATATATATATAGTTACGTTAGGAATTAACCAAGAAAACTATATAGGATTAAAGGGGGCTATTAGTTACACTATATAAATAGAAAATTTAAAAGAAAAAGGCCAATTTTCAGCCGTGCTATAGATGAATACGTGTTTTTATTGATGAATTCACGTAAATAAGAGATTGAAAATATGAAAATTATATATATAACGTTAGGAAGTAACCAAGAAAACTATATAGGTTACAAGGAGCAATTGATTACACTATTTAAATAGAAAATTTAAAAGGAAAAGGCCAATTTTCAGCCGTGCTATAGATGAATACGTGTTTTTATTGATGAATTCACGAAAATAAGGTACTGAAAATATGAAAATTATATATATATATAACGTTAAGAATTAACCAAGAAAACTGTATCGGATTACGGAGGGCAGTCAGTTACACTATTTAAATAGAAAATTAAAAAGGAAAAGGCCACTTTTCAGCCGTGCTATAGATGAATACGTGTTTTTATTGATGAATTCACGTAAATAAGGGACTGAAAATATGAAAATTATATATATAACGTTAAGAATTAACCAAGAAAACTGTATAAGATTACGGAGGGCAGTTAGTTACACTATTTAAATAGAAAATTTAAAAGGAAAAGGCCACTTTTCAGCCGAGTTATAGATGAATACCAGTTTTTATTGATAAATTCACGTAAATAAGAGACTGAAAATGTGAAAATTATATACATAACGTTAAGAATTAACCAAGAAAACTGTATCGGATTACGGAGGGCAGTCAGTTACACTATTTAAATAGAAAATTAAAAAGGAAAAGGCCACTTTTCAGCCGTGCTATAGATGAATACGTGTTTTTATTGATGAATTCACGTAAATAAGAGACTGAAAATATAAAAATTATATATGTAATTACGTTAGGAATTAACCAAGAAAACTATATAGGATTACAGGGGGCTATTAGTTACACAATTTACATAGAAAATTTTAAAGGAAAAGGCCAATTTTCAGGCGTGCCATAGATGAATACGTGTTTTTATTGATGAATTCACGTAAATAAGAGACTGAAAATATGAAAATTACATATAAAACGTTAAGAATTAATCAAAATAACTATATAGGGTTACAAGGAGCAATTGGTTACACTATTTAAATAGAAAATTTAAAAGGAAAAGGCCACTTTTCATCCGAGTTATAGATGAATACCTGTTTTTATTGATGAATTCACGTAAGTAAGAAACTGAAAATATGAAAATATATATATAATTACGTTAGGAATTAACCAGGAAAACTATAAAGGATTACAGGGGGCAATTAGTAACACTATTTAAATAGAAAATTTTAAAGGAAAAGGCCAATTTTCAGCCGTGATATAGAGAATACGTGTTTTTATTGATGAATTCACGTAAATAAGGGACTGAAAATATGAAAATTATACATATAACGTTAAGAATTAACCAAGAAAACTGTATAGGATTACGGAGAGCATTTAGTTACACCATTAAAATAGAAAATTTAAAAGGAAAAGACCACTTTTCAGCCGAGTTATAGATGAATACGTGTTTTTATTGATGAATTCACGTAAATAAGAGACTGAAAATATGAAAATTATATATGTAATTACGTTAGGAATTAACCAAGAAAACTATATAAGATTACAGTGGGCTATTAGTTACACCATTTAAATAGAAAATTTAAAAGGAAAAGGCCACTTTTCAGCCGAGTTATAGATGAATACCTGTTTTTATTGATGAATTCACGTAAATAAGAGACTGAAAATATGAAAATTATATATATATAGTTACGTTAGGAATTAAACAAGAAAACTATATAGGATTAAAGGGGGCTATTAAATACACTATATAAATAGAAAATTTAAAAGAAAAAGGCCAATTTTCAGCCGTGCTATAGATGAATACGTGTTTTTATTGATGAATTCACGTAAATAAGAGATTGAAAATATGAAAATTATATATATAACGTTAAGAAGTAACCAAGAAAACTATATAGGATTACAAGGAGCAATTGGTTACACTATTTAAATAGAAAATTTAAAAGGAAAAGGCCAATTTTCAGCCGTGCTATAGATGAATACGTGTTTTTATTGATGAATTCACGTGAATAAGAGACTGAAAATATGAAAATTATATATAGAACGTTAAGAATCAACCAAGAAAACTATATAGGGTTACGGGGGGCAGATAGTTACACTATTTAAGTAGAAAATTTAAAATGAAAAGGCCAATTTTCAGCCGTGCTATAGATGAATACGTGTTTTTATTGATGAATTCACGAAAATAAGGGACTGAAAATATGAAAATTATATATATATAACGTTAAGAATTAACCAAGAAAACTGTACCGGATTACGGAAGGCAGATAGTTACACTATTTAAGTAGAAAATTTAAAAGGAAAAGGCCAATTTTCAGCCGTGCTATAGATGAATACGTGTTTTTATTGATGAATTCACGAAAATAAGGGACTGAAAATATGAAAATTATATATATATAACGTTAAGAATTAACCAAGAAAACTATATAGGATTACGGAAGGCAGATAGTTACACTATTTAAGTAGAAAATTTAAAAGGAAAAGGCCAATTTTCAGCCGTGCTATAGATGAATACGTGTTTTTATTGATGAATTCACGAAAATAAGGTACTGAAAATATGAAAATAACATATATAACGTTAGCAATTAACCAAGATATTTATATAGGGTTACAAGGAGCAATTGGTTACACCATTTAAATAGAAAATTTAAAAGGATAAGGCCAATTTTCAGCCGTGCTATTGATGAATACCTAATTTTATTGATGAATTCGCGTAAATAAGAGACTGAAAATATGAAAATTATATATATAACGTTAAGAATTAACCAAGAAAACTGTGAAGGATTACGGGAGGCAGTTAGTTACACTATTTAAATAGAAAATTTAAAAGGAAAAGGCCACTTTTCAGCCGAGTTATAGATGAATACCTGTTTTTATTGATGAATTCACGTAAATAAGAGACTAAAATATGAAAATTATATATATAGTTACGTTAGGAATTAACCAAGAAAACTATATAGGGTTACAAGGAGCAACTGATCACACTATTTAAATTGAAAATTTAAAATGAAAAGGCCAATTTTCAGCCGTGCTATAGATGAATACGTGTTTTTATTGATGAATTCACGTAAATAAGAGACTGAAAATATGAAAATTATATATATATATATATATATATATATATATATATATATATATATATATATATATATATATATATATAATTACGTTAGGAATTAACCAAGAAAACTATATAGGATTACAAGGGGCACTTAGTTACACCATTTAAATAGAAAATTTTAAAGGAAAAGGCCAATTTTCAGCCGTGCTATAGATGAATACGTGTTTTTATTGGTGAATTCACGTAAATAAGAGACTGAAAATATGAAAATTATATATATAACGTTAAGAATTAACCAAGAAAACTGTGAAGGATTACGGGGGGCAGTTAGTTACACTATTTAAATAGAAAATTTAAAAGGAAAAGGCCACTTTTCAGCCGAGTTATAGATGAATACCTGTTTTTATTGATGAATTCACGTAAATAAGAGACTGAAAATATGAAAATTATATATATAGTTACGTTAGGAATTAACCAAGAAAACTATATAAGATTACAAGGGACTATTAGTTACACTATATAAATAGAAAATTTAAAAGAAAAAGGCCAATTTTCAGCCGTGCTATAGATGAATACGTGTTTTTATTGATGAATTCACGTAAATAAGAGACTGAAAATATGAAAATGATATACATAACGTTAAGAATTAACAAAGAAAACTGTATAGGATTACGAGGGGCAGTTAGTTACACTATTAAAATAGAAAATTTAAAAGGAAAAGGCCACTTTTCAGCCGAGTTATAGAAGAATACGTGTTTTTATTGATGAATTCACGTAAATAAGAGACTGAAAATATGAAAATTATATATATAATTACGTTAGGAATTAACCAAGAAAACTATATACGATTACAGGGGGCAATTAGTTACACCATTTCAAATAGAAAATTTTAAAGGAAAAGGTCAATTTTCAGCCATGCTATAGATGAATACGTGTTCTTATTGATGAATTCACGTAAATAAGAGACTGAATATATGAAAATTACATATATAACGTTAAGAATTAACCAAGAAAACTGTATAGGATTACGGAGGGCAGTTAGTTACACTATTTAAATAGAAAATTTAAAACGAAAAGGCCACTTTTCAGCCGAGTTATAGATGAATACCAGTTTTTATTGATAAATTCACGTAAATAAGAGACTGAAAATATGAAAATTATATACATTACGTTAAGAATTAACCAAGAAAACTGTATAGGATTACGGAGGGCAGTCAGTTACACTATTTAAATAGAAAATTTAAAAGGAAAAGGCCACTTTTCAGCCGTGCTATAGATGAATACGTGTTTTTATTGATGAATTCACGTAAATAAGAGACTGAAAATATAAAAATTTTATATATAACGTTAAGAATTAACCAAGAAAACTGTATAGGATTACGGAGAGCAGTTAGTTATACCATTAAAATAGAAAATTTAAAAGGAAAAGGCCACTTTTCAGCCGAGTTATAGATGAATACGTGTTTTTATTGATGAATTCACGTAAATAAGAGACTGAAAATATGAAAATTATATATGTAATTACGTTAGGAATTAACCAAGAAAACTATATAGGATTACAGGGGGCTATTAGTTACACCATTTAAATATAAAATTTTAAAGGAAAAGGCCAATTTTCAACCGTGCTATATATGAATACGTGTTTTTATTGATGAATTCACGTAAATAAGAGACTGAAAATATGAAAATTACATATATAACGTTAGCAATTAACCAAGATAACTATATAGGGTTACAAGGAGCAATTGGTTACACTATTTAAATAGACAATTTAAAAGGATAAGGCCAATTTTCAGCCGTGCTATTGATGAATACCTAATTTTATTGATGAATTCGCGTAAATAAGAGACTGAAAATATGAAAATTATATATATATATATATATATATATATATATATATATATATATATATATATATATATAACGTTAAGAGTTAACTAAGAAAACTGTAAAGGATTACGGGGGGCAGTTAGTTACACTATTAAAATAGAAAATTTAAAAGGAAAAGGCCACTTTTCAGCCGAGTTATAGATGAATACCTGTTTTTATTGATGAATTCACGTAAATATGAGACTGAAAATATGAAAATTATTTATATAGTTACGTTAGGAATTAACCAAGAAAACTATATAGGATTACAGGGGGCTATTAGTTACACTATATAAATAGAAAATTTAAAAGAAAAAGGCCAATTTTCAGCCGTGCTATAGATGAATACGTGTTTTTATTGATGAATTCACGTAAATAAGAGATTGAAAATATGAAAATTATATATATAACGTTAGGAAGTAACCAAGAAAACTATTTAGGTTACAAGGAGCAATTGATAACACTATTTAAATAGAAAATTTAAAAGGAAAAAGCCAATTTTCAGCCGTGCTATAGATGAATACGTGTTTTTATTGATGAATTCACGTGAATAAGAGACTGAAAATATGAAAACTATATATAGAACGTTAAAAATCAACCAAGAAAACTATATAGGATTACGGGGGGCAGATAGTTACACTATTTAAGTGGAAAATTTAAAAGGAAAAGGCCACTTTTCAGCCGAGTTATAGATTAATACCTGTTTTTATTGATGAATTCACGTAAATAAGAGACTGAAAATATGAAAATGATATACATAACGTTAAGAATTAACCAAGAAAACTGTATAGGATTAAGGGGGGCAGTTAGTAACACTATTAAAATAGAAAATTTGAAAGGAAAAGGCCACTTTTCAGCTGAGTTATAGATGAATACGTGTTTCAATTGATGAATTCACGTAAATAAGAGACTGAAAATATGAAAATTATATATGTAATTACGTTAGGAATTAACCAAGAAAACTTTATAGGATTACAAGGAGCAATAGGTTACACTATTAAAATAGAAAATTTAGAAGGAAAAGGCCACTTTTCAGCCGAGTTATAGAAGAATCCGTGTTTTTATTGATGAATTCACGTAAATAAGAGACTGAAAATATGAAAATTATATATGTAATTATGTTAGGAATTAACCAAAAAAACTATATAGGATTACAGGGGGCAATTAGTTACACTATGTAAATAGAAAATTTAAATGGAAAAGGCCACTTTTCAGCCGAGTTATAGATGAATACCTGCTTTTATTGATGAATTCACGTAAATAAGGGACTGAAAATATGAAAATTACATATATAACGTTAAGAATTAACCAAGAAAACTGTATAGGATTACGGAGGGCAGTTAGTTACACTATTTAAATAGAAAATTTAAAAGGAAAAGGCCACTTTTCAGCCGAGTTATAGATGAATACCAGTTTTTATTGATAAATTCACGTAAATAAGAGACTGAAAATATGAAAATTATTTATATAGTTACGTTAGGAATTAACCAAGAAAACTATATAGGATTACAGGGGGCTATTAGTTACACTATATAAATAGAAAATTTAAAAGAAAAAGGCCAATTTTCAGCCGTGCTATAGATGAATACGTGTTTTTATTGATGAATTCACGTAAATAAGAGATTGAAAATATGAAAATTATATATATAACGTTAGGAAGTAACCAAGAAAACTATTTAGGTTACAAGGAGCAATTGATAACACTATTTAAATAGAAAATTTAAAAGGAAAAAGCCAATTTTCAGCCGTGCTATAGATGAATACGTGTTTTTATTGATGAATTCACGTGAATAAGAGACTGAAAATATGAAAATTATATATAGAACGTTAAGAATCAACCAAGAAAACTATATAGGATTACGAGGGGCAGTTAGTAACACTATTAAAATAGAAAATTTAAAAGGAAAAGGCCACTTTTCAGCCGAGTTATAGAAGAATACGTGTTTTTATTGATGAATTCACGTAAATAAGAGACTGAAAATATGAAAATTATATATATAATTACGTTAGGAATTAACCAAGAAAACTATATACGATTACAGGGGGCAATTAGTTACACCATTTCAAATAGAAAATTTTAAAGGAAAAGGCCAATTTTCAGCCATGCTATAGATGAATACGTGTTTTTATTGATGAATTCACGTAAATAAGAGACTGAATATATGAAAATTACATATATAACGTTAAGAATTAACCAAGAAAACTGTATAGGATTACGGAGGGCAGTTAGTTACACTATTTATATAGAAAATTTAAAAGGAAAAGGCCACTTTTCAGCCGAGTTATAGATGAATACCAGTTTTTATTGATAAATTCACGTAAATAAGAGACTGAAAATATGAAAATTATATACATTACGTTAAGAATTAACCAAGAAAACTGTATAGGATTACGGAGGGCAGTTAGTTACACTATTTAAATAGAAAATTTAAAAGGAAAAGGCCACTTTTCAGCCGAGTTATAGATGAATACCAGTTTTTATTGATAAATTCACGTAAATAAGAGACTGAAAATATGAAAATTATTTATATAGTTACGTTAGGAATTAACCAAGAAAACTATATAGGATTACAGGGGGCTATTAGTTACACTATATAAATAGAAAATTTAAAAGAAAAAGGCCAATTTTCAGCCGTGCTATAGATGAATACGTGTTTTTATTGATGAATTCACGTAAATAAGAGATTGAAAATATGAAAATTATATATATAACGTTAGGAAGTAACCAAGAAAACTATTTAGGTTACAAGGAGCAATTGATAACACTATTTAAATAGAAAATTTAAAAGGAAAAAGCCAATTTTCAGCCGTGCTATAGATGAATACGTGTTTTTATTGATGAATTCACGTGAATAAGAGACTGAAAATATGAAAATTATATATAGAACGTTAAGAATCAACCAAGAAAACTATATAGGATTACGAGGGGCAGTTAGTAACACTATTAAAATAGAAAATTTAAAAGGAAAAGGCCACTTTTCAGCCGAGTTATAGAAGAATACGTGTTTTTATTGATGAATTCACGTAAATAAGAGACTGAAAATATGAAAATTATATATATAATTACGTTAGGAATTAACCAAGAAAACTATATACGATTACAGGGGGCAATTAGTTACACCATTTCAAATAGAAAATTTTAAAGGAAAAGGCCAATTTTCAGCCATGCTATAGATGAATACGTGTTTTTATTGATGAATTCACGTAAATAAGAGACTGAATATATGAAAATTACATATATAACGTTAAGAATTAACCAAGAAAACTGTATAGGATTACGGAGGGCAGTTAGTTACACTATTTATATAGAAAATTTAAAAGGAAAAGGCCACTTTTCAGCCGAGTTATAGATGAATACCAGTTTTTATTGATAAATTCACGTAAATAAGAGACTGAAAATATGAAAATTATATACATTACGTTAAGAATTAACCAAGAAAACTGTATAGGATTACGGAGGGCAGTCAGTTACACTATTTAAATAGAAAATTTAAAAGGAAAAGGCCACTTTTCAGCCGTGCTATAGATGAATACGTGTTTTTATTGATGAATTCACGTAAATAAGAGACTGAAAATATAAAAATTTTATATATAACGTTAAGAATTAACCAAGAAAACTGTATAGGATTACGGAGAGCAGTTAGTTATATCATTAAAATAGAAAATTTAAAAGGAAAAGGCCACTTTTCAGCCGAGTTATAGATGAATACGTGTTTTTATTGATGAATTCACGTAAATAAGAGACTGAAAATATGAAAATTATATATGTAATTACGTTAGGAATTAACCAAGAAAACTATATAGGATTACAGGGGGCTATTAGTTACACCATTTAAATATAAAATTTTAAAGGAAAAGGCCAATTTTCAACCGTGCTATATATGAATACGTGTTTTTATTGATGAATTCACGTAAATAAGAGACTGAAAATATGAAAATTACATATATAACGTTAGCAATTAACCAAGATAACTATATAGGGTTACAAGGAGCAATTAGTTACACTATTTAAATAGACAATTTAAAAGGATAAGGCCAATTTTCAGCCGTGCTATTGATGAATACCTAATTTTATTGATGAATTCGCGTAAATAAGAGACTGAAAATATGAAAATTATATATATATATATATAACGTTAAGAATTAACTAAGAAAACTGTAAAGGATGACGGGGGGCAGTTAGTTACACTATTAAAATAGAAAATTTAAAAGGAAAAGGCCACTTTTCAGCCGAGTTATAGATGAATACCTGTTTTTATTGATGAATTCACGTAAATATGAGACTGAAAATATGAAAATTATTTATATAGTTACGTTAGGAATTAACCAAGAAAACTATATAGGATTACAGGGGGCTATTAGTTACACTATATAAATAGAAAATTTAAAAGAAAAAGGCCAATTTTCAGCCGTGCTATAGATGAATACGTGTTTTTATTGATGAATTCACGTAAATAAGAGATTGAAAATATGAAAATTATATATATAACGTTAGGAAGTAACCAAGAAAACTATTTAGGTTACAAGGAGCAATTGATAACACTATTTAAATAGAAAATTTAAAAGGAAAAAGCCAATTTTCAGCCGTGCTATAGATGAATACGTGTTTTTATTGATGAATTCACGTGAATAAGAGACTGAAAATATGAAAACTATATATAGAACGTTAAGAATCAACCAAGAAAACTATATAGGATTACGGGGGGCAGATAGTTACACTATTTAAGTGGAAAATTTAAAAGGAAAAGGCCACTTTTCAGCCGAGTTATAGATTAATACCTGTTTTTATTGATGAATTCACGTAAATAAGAGACTGAAAATATGAAAATGATATACATAACGTTAAGAATTAACCAAGAAAACTGTATAGGATTACGGGGGGCAGTTAGTTACACTATTAAAATAGAAAATTTGAAAGGAAAAGGCCACTTTTCAGCTGAGTTATAGATGAATACGTGTTTTAATTGATGAATTCACGTAAATAAGAGACTGAAAATATGAAAATTATATATGTAATTACGTTAGGAATTAACCAAGAAAACTTTATAGGATTACAAGGAGCAATAGGTTACACTATTAAAATAGAAAATTTAGAAGGAAAAGGCCACTTTTCAGCCGAGTTATAGAAGAATCCGTGTTTTTATTGATGAATTCACGTAAATAAGAGACTGAAAATATGAAAATTATATATGTAATTATGTTAGGAATTAACCAAAAAAACTATATAGGATTACAGGGGGCAATTAGTTACACTATGTAAATAGAAAATTTAAATGGAAAAGGCCACTTTTCAGCCGAGTTATAGATGAATACCTGCTTTTATTGATGAATTCACGTAAATAAGGGACTGAAAATATGAAAATTACATATATAACGTTAAGAATTAACCAAGAAAACTGTATAGGATTACGGAGGGCAGTTAGTTACACTATTTAAATAGAAAATTTAAAAGGAAAAGGCCACTTTTCAGCCGAGTTATAGATGAATACCAGTTTTTATTGATAAATTCACGTAAATAAGAGACTGAAAATATGAAAATTATATACATTACGTTAAGAATTAACCAAGAAAACTGTATAGGATTACGGAGAGCAGTCAGTTACACTATTTAAATAGAAAATTTAAAAGGAAAAGGCCACTTTTCAGCCGTGCTATAGATGAATACGTGTTTTTATTGATGAATTCACGTAAATAAGAGACTGAAAATATAAAAATTTTATATATAACGTTAAGAATTAACCAAGAAAACTGTATAGGATTACGGAGAGCAGTTAGTAATACCATTAAAATAGAAAATTTAAAAGGAAAAGGCCACTTTTCAGCCGAGTTATAGATGAATACGTGTTTTTATTGATGAATTCACGTAAATAAGAGACTGAAAATATGAAAATTATATATGTAATTACGTTAGGAATTAACCAAGAAAACTATATAGGATTACAGGGGGCTATTAGTTACACCATTTAAATATAAAATTTTAAAGGAAAAGGCCAATTTTCAACCGTGCTATATATGAATACGTTTTTTTATTGATGAATTCACGTAAATAAGAGACTGAAAATATGAAAATTACATATATAACGTTAGCAATTAACCAAGATAACTATATAGGGTTACAAGGAGCAATTGGTTACACTATTTAAATAGAAAATTTAAAAGGATAAGGCCAATTTTCAGCCGTGCTATTGATGAATACCTAATTTTATTGATGAATTCGCGTAAATAAGAGACTGAAAATATATATATATATATATATATATATAACGTTAAGAATTAACCAAGAAAACTGTAAAGGATTACGGGGGGCAGTTAATTACACTATTAAAATAGAAAATTTAAAAGGAAAAGGCCACTTTTCAGCCGAGTTATAGATGAATACCTGTTTTTATTGATGAATTCACGTAAATATGAGACTGAAAATATGAAAATTATTTATATAGTTACGTTAGGAATTAACCAAGAAAACTATATAGGATTACAGGGGGCTATTAGTTACACTATATAAATAGAAAATTTAAAAGAAAAAGGCCAATTTTCAGCCGTGCTATAGATGAATACGTGTTTTTATTGATGATTTCACGTAAATAAGAGATTGAAAATATGAAAATTATATATATAACGTTAGGAAGTAACCAAGAAAACTATTTAGGTTACAAGGAGCAATTGATAACACTATTTAAATAGAAAATTTAAAAGGAAAAAGCCAATTTTCAGCCGTGCTATAGATGAATACGTGTTTTTATTGATGAATTCACGTGAATAAGAGACTGAAAATATGAAAATTATATATAGAACGTTAAGAATCAACCAAGAAAACTATATAGGATTACGGGGGGCAGATAGTTACACTATTTAAGTGGAAAATTTAAAAGGAAAAGGCCACTTTTCAGCCGAGTTATAGATTAACCCCTTGTCTGTGCGTCGACCAGCAGTCGGCACGTCAAATTATTTGCGCGTCTGTGAGCCGACCAGCAGTCGGCATCGTTTCCTGTTTATGTTTTCGCGCTCTTTACGACGGAACTACGATGCGTTTTTTAGGTGCGACACTTGAAATCATAGACTAATAATATATACTCAGTGTCAAACTGCTTTACTGTTACTCTTTGCTCCGTAAAAAAAAAATATCGGCACTTCAAATTGGACGCTGTCAAACCAACCGACTCCGGTTTTGTCACGCCTTTGATAAGTTTTCTTGAATCAAATTTGTTGTGATTTGAAGGAGAAACCATGGAAAGGTAAGTACTTTCACATTTTTATTACTGGGAAACATATAATTTTGCTAATTTAATTGTAAAAACCAGGCCAAACCAACGACATAGCCGTCTAACGAACTATGAACGTACTTTTATTTCTGCAATATTTGGTCTAAAAAGTGAATAAAACCGTAATGTTTTGGAGAATTTAAGCTACTAATGTAATTAATTTGCAATGGATGACAATGGTAAACGTGTATTTAGCTTTGAAAACTTTAATTTTGGGTCTAAATACGTGAAGGTTATTTCTTTACCGTCAGTCGGCAGGGGCACAGACAGGGTTTTGGCAGTTGATGACGTCATAACGGCGGCATGTCGGGCATGCTAGAAATTATAGATACGCTTTTGTATTTTCTGTTTGAAGTTATTTTTAAATATTTTGCATGTAATGTTACATCACTTTTAATTGCATAAACATTTAGTTACTGTGGAGATATAGTGGAAGTTGCATACTTTTTTGTAGTATGTCATTTCTGTATGCTTTGTATGGTGTGCAATAAAGAATATTAAATAAATAAAATAAATAAATATAAAATATGGGAGCGAAAAAACTTAGCAGAATTTTTGTAATTTTTTATTTTTTATGTTTGCATCATGTAGAGGGCGCATATACTAACACTTTTTGTCGTAAAAAGTTTTGGGCTTGGATGAACCTGAGCAAAGATATTTAGGTATTTGAAGTACCAAGTAGGTACCAAGATAAAAATACAGCATTTTTGTTTCTTTTTTCTTTTTTCTTCGTTTGCGTCGTGTCGGGGGGGCACCCAAACAAACAATTTTTTCCTGAACAATTTTGGACTTAGACGAACCTGGGCCGAGATAAAGGCATTTGAAGAGCGTCCAAGCCCAAAATTGTTTGGGACAAAAAGTGTTTGTTGCACGATGATAAATTTAAAAATAAATAATTTTATTTTTAACTTTGACAACCAATTTTTTTTTTCAAAAAATTTCTCCAAAAATAATATTTACATATTTTCTAGACGTCTTATAGTAAGTTAAAAAAGTTACGCATGGACATTACTAAATTAGCTCTAAGGGCACCTTTTGCATTCATGTCTCGCGTATCTCTTGCATTTTTGTGTTTATTTTCTCTTTGGTTTGCATGCTTTTTGTTTTTGCTTTTTTCTTTAAAGAGGTGGACGTGGTCGTGCTCGTGGCCGTGGGCGTGGGCGTGGTGCGTACGCTGGTGGTGAAGGGGCGCATGCGCACACTGGTGGTGAAGGGGCGCATGCGCACACTGGTGGTGAAGGGGCGCACGCGCACACTGGTGGTGCGCGGACGCGTGGTGGGCCCACTAGCGGTGCTGGCCACACCGAAAGGCCTTCTGCTGTTGATCCGTAATAACAAATTTAACAACTAACAAGTTTCTTCGTTTTTTTTTTAGCAACATTAATATTCTGCATTAATATTTTAGAGTTTACTGTGGCATGGTGGGGGAGTTGCCGGTGGGGAGGCCTCTAGAGCGGCCGCTGACTCAGCGGCGACCTCGAGTACTGCCTGCCGCAAGGCGAGGGTAAGCACTTCGAAGTTGGTTTTGTTACTCGATTCACGTGCAGGGCATTGAATTTAACTTTCTTTTTAGTCCCGTGCCGGTGTCGTTGTGGTCGTCCATGGACCTCCTCACCGGCAACCACCCGACCCAGCCGCTGAGCCCTCAGGAGGACCGAGCTGCAGCGGCCCAACCAGCAGTAGTTGATATGGAGCTTTGCTCAGTTCCTTCACCTGCTTTGTAAGTTTTTACTTATATTCATATTTTGAAGCTAAACTTTTCGTAACTGGTCATAAAATAACGTATTTTTAACACTATTTATGTTTTACAGACACGTTGAAGTTGGAGGGAGTGGAACCTCCACACCTAATCGGACTCCAACGTCCCGAAAGCGAAATGCGTAAGTTTTTCCTTTATTGCTTTATTAAATATTGATAGTATTTGACTTTGAACTGTTAACTGTTCGAATATAACTATTACGATAGAAATAAAAAAACAACATTATTTTTTCAGATCGGACCACAATGACATGGGGGCTAAACGGCGTCTGTGAGTGCCTATTAATAAATATATATTCTATGTGCAGAAGTGTCTACTTAATATTTTGATTCTTAATAATTTATTTTCTTCTTTTAGAATTACTTCCTCGTCATCTTCGTCGCGTCCTCTAAGGGATATTGAAATATCCAACGCCCTTAATTATGGTAAGGGAAAATAGTTTTGCTTTAGCTGCTAATAAAAATACAAATAAAACCCGTACTGTGTTCTATAAACATCAGCTCTCATGTTACTGATTCTGTTACATAAGTAGTAACTTAATACAGTCAATTATTTTTAGAATAATTGACTGTATTAAGTTACTACTTATGTAACAGATTATTTTAAAAAAAACGTAAATTATTACAGTCGGCCAATGTGGTTATTTTATCTTATATTTTACAGGCAGCGACGAGGACTCCGAAGAAGATGGCGAAGAAGAAATTGGACTCCAATCCACCATAGTCCCCAGGGTGGTACAAATGTTCGCGGCATCGGAGGATGAGGGTGAAGGTGGGGAAGTAGACGCATTTATTTCTTTTTCCTGGCCTCCGACATCCAATGATCACCCACCTGTCCCTAACTCTTCCGGTCCCATTCCTTCCACATCCCATGTTCCTGATTATTCTGTTCCGCCTTCCTTACCTACCCATACTCCCTCGTCCCCATCCTGTCCCATGTCGGAGCCAGGAAATAAATTTGATTTTAAATGGAGGGGGTTCCCGCAACCTCAAACTCCTCCTGAGCTGAGGAGGGAACCGTTCTCCCAGATAAACTGTGGGCCCACGGTTCCATATGCGAGCCCATATGACGCATTTACTGCCATATGGGATCGCGATATAATGGAACACATTGCCATGGAGACGAATCGATATGCACAACAGCTTGCAACGGTCATGCTGGTGGACGGTTCGCTCTGTCCGAGCAGCCGCATCACCAAATGGAAAGACACCGACGTAAGTGAATTGCACGTTTATTTCGCTATAATCCTCGCTACCGGGATAGTGGTGAAATCACGTCTCGAGGAGTACTGGAACAGCACGCTGGACATTTTCAGTACCCCCGGGTTCACTGCGGCGATGACGTATGACCGCTTCATGCTGTTGAGCAAATGTCTCCACTTTCAGGATAATGACGGTTGCGATCCTGAACTGATGACACGGGCTCAGGCCAAGTTGTTTAAGGTGCAGCCAATTTTGGATCACCTTAACAACAAATTCCAACAATTATATGTTTTGGGTCAAAACGTGTCTGTGGATGAAAGTCTGACCATGTGGAAGGGTTGGTTAGATATTAACCAATTCATCCGCAACAAAGCAGCTACAGTAGGAATTAAAACATACGAGGTGTGTGAGTCCCAGACTGGTTACTTGTGACGCTTTGAAGTCCACGCAGGCCATGATACCTCCTCAGACCCACAAGAGGACAGTCCAGTTTCTGGGAAAGTGCCAGCTCTTGTGCTCAGACTTTTAAATGGTCTTGAGCATAAGGGCCACACGATTTGGATGGATAATTTCTACAATTCTCCCGCGCTTGCGCGAGAATTGAAAGTTCGGGGGTTTGACTGCGTGGGGACCTTACGAACGAATCGTCAGTTTGTTCCCATTGAGCTGACGAATCTTACGAAAAAAGACATGGCGATAGGTCAGGTGAACGGTTGCACTTCGGGGGATGTGGACCTCATCGTATACCGGGACAAAAACCGTGTGGCATTTGTCTCGACATACCATGGGCTAGCAACCGCGATGTGCGGCGATACACACAAGCCCACCGTCATACCAGACTATAATGTCTGTATGGGGGGGTTGATCGCAAAGACCAGATGCTCGCCATGTACCCCATTGAAAGAAGGCGGAACAAAATCTGGTACAAAAAGTTTTTCAGGAAGCTCTTGAATGCTAGTGTTCTAAATGCCTACATACTCCACAAGGCACACCGCTCAATTTCTCACCGAAATTTTCGCCAAACTTTGGTGAGGGAATTGTTGGCAGCACACACACCACCAGCACCTACCCGTGCACTGCCGAACACCTGGCATTTTCCGGGGCAATACGATCTGCTCCCGGGAACAACACGGAACGAGCACCAGAGGCGTAGTTGTTCAGTTTGCAAAAAGCGAACATCAAGCTTTTGCAAAGCCTGCAACGTGCCCCTGTGTGTGTTTGGTTGCTTTGAGTCATATCACACTTCACAGTAAACTACACAAAAACACTGTCTTACACACAAGGTATTTAGGCACTAGTATTGAAGGTCTATCTGAAAAACACTTGTACTTGAGCACACAGTCCACCTGATGGTAAGTGGATACATCGTCACCCCTGAGGACTAAGATGGAATGCCTCCTTTTCAGTAAAAAGGGTATGCCGCTATTTTAATGGGAAGGTTAAAGTAGGTAGGTGTTACCATCCAAATCGTAATGGGAAATTTGGAAAACAAAAAGCTGCACATTTATATACTATAGTTTGTATATGTATGTATGTATGTGCGTATGTATGTATGTGCGTATGTATGTATGTAGTGCCTCAGATAGAGGGTTATGTTTTTGTGATAAATTTGTTTCTAACGAGTTATAATATGTATGTTTGTCTTTTGAAATTTTGGCTCATCATAAAATTGTTGGAACCTAGGTCCGTGTCATTCATTCAAATTGCAAACGTCATTATACTGATAAGGGATCGTACGAAAATTAGGGACGCAATGAAGGGGGGGGGGGTTGCTCAACCTAATTTTCAGTACGTTTCCTTGGCATTTTGTAACATATGTATATATATGTCCATGATCGGTAGCCATGTACATATATATACATATATTATGTGTATATTGTACATATTTGTACATATCGAACAATGATAAATTATGACCAACCATGCTTGGGTATCAACATGCTGCCTAAACCTTCACCTTCAACCTACAAGCCGCCGGTTCATTTTACCTCTTGCTGTGATTCGTGAACAAAGCATGATTTAAAAATTATGTCATATTAAGTAGTATCCCAAGTGATTGTCATTATTAGACCCGTTATGTTTACTATAATGTTTCAAAATAATGATGGTTACAAAAATCACCTAGTCATTATCTTGTTGAAGACAAGTCGTATCCACACTTTGCTAGCATGTATGAGGCTAAAATTTTTAGATATTTACTACTTTCATGAGCTTGATGTTTGAAATATTTCTTAGAAACAACTTGTTTTTTTTTGTTTAATTGATTACTAAATTTAATGTATATCTTGAAACAATAATTTCTTTTCCATTTGTAAGTAGATATTATCCAAAATAGACATGTTTTTAGAGGTACTAATTTTGGTGTCAAATTACATACCATCTTTGTTCCACTCATACTCAAATTTATATTGAATGTAACATGATTCTTTTATTTATATTTGTAGCTTATAAGCTTAAGTTGCTGCAAACAAAAGGTCTTTGTCCCATTCGCTCAGGGTCATTTTAGATAACAAGAAATGTGAGACCCTTTTTTGTTTACTTTAAGTGGAAGTATTTTTTGTGTCAACTTTGTAAACATGTGTTGTGTGAAAAAAATGTATAGGACCTTGTTAATTTTGGTTTGTATTGTAAAC
The DNA here is from genome assembly GCA_036936625.1 of Parnassius smintheus behrii. Taxonomy (NCBI): domain Eukaryota; kingdom Metazoa; phylum Arthropoda; class Insecta; order Lepidoptera; family Papilionidae; genus Parnassius; species Parnassius smintheus. Next base: position 48,791,947 of record JAUPFT010000017.1, read on the forward strand.
TTAGATATGTAATGTGTTAATTAAAATTAGTTTCAGTTTAATTATTGTTTTATTTTATACAAATTATCAAGAAATACAATAAAATTTTCTGTACCCCATATTAAGTAGTAATGTTTCTATGGCAAATAACCAATATGCTAAATATGTAAAGATATATACAAAATAGGTAATTAAAACCAATATTTTAATTGTAAGCGTACAGCATTCCTTTAAAAAAATCGAGGAAATCCAACTTTAAAAAAAACATATGCTTATAATATCCCTGTCTGTGCGCTTGCCGACGGTCGGCATCACAGATACGCAAAATGGCGGAAACATTAGTCACACTGTTTAGAGGATAATACCTGTTTTTATTGATGAATTCACGTAAATAAGAGACTGAAAATATGAAAATGATATACATAACGTTAAGAATTAACCAAGAAAACTGTATAGGATTACGGGGGGCAGTTAGTTACACTATTAAAATAGAAAATTTGAAAGGAAAAGGCCACTTTTCAGCTGAGTTATAGATGAATACGTGTTTTAATTGATGAATTCACGTAAATAAGAGACTGAAAATATGAAAATTATATATGTAATTACGTTAGGAATTAACCAAGAAAACTTTATAGGATTACAAGGAGCAATAGGTTACACTATTAAAATAGAAAATTTAGAAGGAAAAGGCCACTTTTCAGCCGAGTTATAGAAGAATCCGTGTTTTTATTGATGAATTCACGTAAATAAGAGACTGAAAATATGAAAATTATATATGTAATTATGTTAGGAATTAACCAAAAAAACTATATAGGATTACAGAGGGCAATTAGTTACACTATGTAAATAGAAAATTTAAATGGAAAAGGCCACTTTTCAGCCGAGTTATAGATGAATACTTGCTTTTATTGATGAATTCACGTAAATAAGAGACTGAAAATATGAAAATTACATATATAACGTTAAGAATTAACCAAGAAAACTGTATAGGATTACGGAGGGCAGTTAGTTACACTATTTAAATAGAAAATTTAAAAGGAAAAGGCCACTTTTCAGCCGAGTTATAGATGAATACCAGTTTTTATTGATAAATTCACGTAAATAAGAGACTGAAAATATGAAAATTATATACATAACGTTAAGAATTAACCAAGAAAACTGTATAGGATTACGGAAGGCAGTCAGTTACACTATTTAAATAGAAAATTTAAAAGGAAAAGGCCACTTTTCAGCCGTGCTATAGATGAATACGTGTTTTTATTGATGAATTCACGTAAATAAGAGACTGAAAATATGAAAATTATTGTTGGCGACGCGCCTATAAGAATGTTTCAGTTTATTAAGTCAGCCGATGACGAATAACTTTTCAAAGACTTATTGTCCAATTTAAACGCTCTGATAAGAAAATGCTTAGTTAAATCTTAAAGAAATGTCGAATTAATGATAAGAAGGTCTTGGGTTCGACTCCCAGGCCAGACTAGTTTGTTCGTTTTCCTAAGTAATATCGCTTAATAAATTCATAAGGAATTTTATGTTATAAATTATATTACCGGATTTGTTCCCCGGTTGAAATCGTCTTTCCAATGATGTAAATTCAAAGGAATATTAAAGTGAAGTTAGAGATCGGATTGGTTCCCCGGTCGAGATGATCACTCTGTGCACAAACAGAATTAACGGAAATTAATTGCATAAGTATTGTCTTGTATAAGTATGATATGTTTGTACGAAAACAAATGCCTATTTGTTATGATTGATTAATGAAAACATTCACTTGTATTGTTATCTGATAAGAAGCATGATAACGAATAAGAGTCTTATCAGAAATAGTTTCCTACTGTTTGAAAATTATGTAGAAGCACTCGTTTATTTAATATTGTTAAAATTAAGTGTATTTCAGACTTTCATTTTTCTGATAGTCGAGAGCCGTGCAAAGTTAGTTGTTCAAATAGTGTGAGTTCACGGAAGCACGCTGGCCACGCCCTTAGGAGGCCGAATATGTAAAAATGTAAAATGTTTGTAATTTCAGCAATTTATGTAAAAATGACTTGTAAAACATTTCAGGTTGATTGTACGTGCTAAAAAGGTGAATTCTGTGTTATTTTTATGTGAAAATTCCTGTGCATAAGTGAAATAATGATAGTTTTGTATAAGAAATTTAAAAGTGTTTTAAATAGTGAAATAAATAGAGAAAATGTAAATTAAACTATTGTATTAGTTAACATATGTATAAATTCAAGTGGGAAACATTGTTTTAACTTTCTGTGTTAAATATTTAAGAAGTTTGGATTTTGGATTTGTGAGTAAAGTAGGCATATTTTGTTTTATAAATTAAAGGATTTTTGTAATACGGAAAAATAATGTATATCATGGTGTAGATATTGTTTTGTGCTATCTAAATAGATAACTTGTGTTTATGTGTGATTTATGTGAATAAAGAAATTAAGTGAAACGTGAGAGAGTAATAGTACAAATTCATGCTGTTAAGTTGCGCAGGCACGCGAATGGCGCGGCTCACTTTCGCGTATAGCTCTGGGGGTAGATTAGTGAACGGGTTTTATTGCAATTCGTTCGGGGAAGAAAATAGTTCGGGGAAGAAAATAGTTCGGGGAAGAAAATAGTTCGGGAAAATAGTTCGGGGTAATAGTTCGGAAAAACAAGAAAATCCTTCGGGAAAAGTGAAAACCAGCAGTCAAGAAGAAAAGTATAGGGAAAAGTGATTACTCTCTCACGGAACGGTTTGAAGATAATTGCTGTTTCATTCCCAAGATCCCTTAAGTTATACAGTCCACATCGAAGAATTAAGGCGTCGGGACCGGGACGACTTCGGAAGACCCGTAATCCCCGTCTGAACCTACTTGCTGAAAAGGAACGAGGTTATCGCCCTAGTGTGTTACTCCGTTGCGGAGATCACATACGTTGTTCCCGAACCCAACGTAGGCGTTGCGATAAATTCACGTAAATAAGAGACTGAAAATATGAAAATTATATACATAACGTTAAGAATTAACCAAGAAAGCTGTATAGGATTACGGAGAGCAGTTAGTTACACCATTAAAATAGAAAATTTAAAAGGAAAAGGCCACTTTTCAGCCGAGTTATAGATGAATACGTGTTTTTATTGATGAATTCACGTAAACAAGAAACTGAAAATATGAAAATTATATATATAATTACGTTAGGAATTAACCAGGAGAACTATATAGGATTACAGGGGGCAATTAGTTACACTATTTAAATAGAAAATTTAAAAGGGAAAGGCCACTTTTCAGCCGAGTTATAGATGAATATCAGTTTTTATTGATGAATTCACGTAAATAAGAGACTGAAAATATGAAAATTATATATATAGTTACGTTAGGAATTAACCAAGAAAACTATATAGGATTAAAGAGGGCTATTAGTTACACTATATAAATAGAAAATTTAAAAGAAAAAGGCCAATTTTCAGCCGTGCTATAGATGAATACGTGTTTTTATTGATGAATTCACTTAAATAAGAGGTTGAAAATATGAAAATTATATATATAACGTTAGGAAGTAACCAAGAAAACTATATTGGTTACAAGGAGCAATTGATTACACTATTTAAATAGAAAATTTAAAAGGAAAAGGCCAATTTTCAGCCGTGCTATAGATGAATACGTGTTTTTATTGATGAATTCACGTGAATAAGAGACTGAAAATATGAAAATTATATATAGAACGTTAAGAATCAACCAAGAAAACTATATAGGGTTACGGGGGGCAGATAGTTACACTATTTAAGTAGAAAATTTAAAAGGAAAAGGCCAATTTTCAGCCGTGCTATAGATGAATACGTGTTTTTATTGATGAATTCACGAAAATAAGGGACTGAAAATATGAAAATTATATATATATATAACGTTAAGAATTAACCAAGAAAACTGTATCGGATTACGGAGGGCAGTCAGTTACACTATTTAAATAGAAAATTAAAAAGGAAAAGGCCACTTTTCAGCCGTGCTATAGATGAATACGTGTTTTTATTGATGAATTCACGTAAATAAGGGATTGAAAAAAAAAATTGGTTGCCTGTAAAGTCGGTATACGGGCGAAAGTTTTACGTGACAACGACTTTGAGTGGTAAAATAATTTTAATGTGAATATTCATTCGTATAGTAGGAAGAAGGATGAAATAACACTTTTTATGTCTGTCTCTCTCGCTCTTAGGCGGGCTAACCATGCCCGAGTGGAAGGGACGCGTGCCTCTCACTCGCTCTCATTGTGAGCGCATAACGTGAGCGGAGCGTAACGCAGTTTCTTGAAGTGTCACCCGGCAAACCAATTTATAAGACGTTGTCACGTCAATATGAAAATTATATATATAACGTTAAGAATTAACCAAGAAAACTGTATAAGATTACGGAAAGCAGTTAGTTACACTATTTAAATAGAAAATTTAAAAGCAAAAGGCCACTTTTCAGCCGAGTTATAGATGAATACCAGTTTTTATTGATAAATTCACGTAAATAAGAGACTGAAAATATGAAAATTATATACATAACGTTAAGAATTAACCAAGAAAACTGTATAGGATTACGGAGAGCAGTTAGTTACACCATTAAAATAGAAAATTTAAAAGGAAAAGGCCACTTTTCAGCCGAGTTATAGATGAATATGTGTTTTTATTGATGAATTCACGTAAATAAGAGACTGAAAATATGAAAATTATATATGTAATTACGTTAGGAATTAACCAAGAAAACTATATAGAATTACAGGGGGCTATTAGTTACACAATTTACATAGAAAATTTTAAAGGAAAAGGCCAATTTTCAGGCGTGCCATAGATGAATACGTGTTTTTATTGATGAATTCACGTAAATAAGAGACTGAAAATATGAAAATTACATATAAAACGTTAAGAATTAATCAAAATAACTATATAGGCTTACAAGGAGCAATTGGTTACACAATTTAAATAGAAAATTTAAAAGGAAAAGGCCACTTTTCAGCCGAGTTATAGATGAATACCTGTTTTTATTGATGAATTCACGTAAATAAGAGACTGAAAATATGAAAATTATATATATAACGTTAGGAATTTACCAAGAAAACTATATAGAATTACGGGGATATATTAGTTAGACTATATAAATAGGAAATTTAAAAGAAAAAGGCCTATTTTCAGCCGTGCTATAGATGAATACGTGTTTTTATTGATGAATTTTAGTAAGAAATAGACTGAAAATATGAAAATTAAATATATAACGTTACGAATTTACTAAGAAAACTATAAGGAAATGTGGGGAGCAACTAACTTTAAAATTTAAAGTTGATTTGAACGAAATATACCAATTTTTAGAAAGGTTATTATCGAATTTATAGTTGAATTTATGTGATTGTATTGATTGACCACTATACCTCGGTTTAGGTAAATAGTGATTTTTTCCAGTTTGTATGTTTTCTAAAGCAAATAAGAGTGCAGATGGTAGTTTCTACACTAGACAGACCTAATAAAATCAAAATAAGCGAAAGAAATGAAGATTTGAAAAATTTTAAAAATTTTAGGAAATTACGATTGTGGGAAAACGAATTATGTGGAAATCAATATTTTAGCGGTAGAAATTTATTATAAAAACTATAGATAAATACGGGGGGCGGTTAAATACACTATTAACAAAGAAAATTTGAACGGAAAAGGCCACTTTTCACCCGAGTTATAGATGAATACCTGTTTTTATTGATGAATTCACGTAAGTAAGAAACTGAAAATATGAAAATATATATATATATATATATATATATATATATATATATATATATATATATATATATATATATATATATATATATATATATATATATATATATAATTACTTTAGGAATTAACCAGGAAAACTATATAGGATTACAGGGGGCAATTAGTAACACTATTTAAATAGAAAATTTTAAAGGAAAAGGCCAATTTTCAGCCGTGCTATAGATGAATACGTGTTTTTATTGATGAATTCACGTAAATAAGGGACTGAAAATATGAAAATTATATATATAACGTTAAGAATTAACCAAGAAAACTGTATAGGATTACGGAGAGCAGTTAGTTACACCATTAAAATAGAAAATTTAAAAGGAAAAGGCCACTTTTCAGCCGAGTTATAGATGAATACCAGTTTTTATTGATGAATTCACGTAAATAAGGGACTGAAAATATGAAAATTATATATATAACGTTAAGAATTAACCAAGAAAACTGTATAGGATTACGGAGAGCAGTTAGTTACACCATTAAAATAGAAAATTTAAAAGGAAAAGGCCACTTTTCAGCCGAGTTATAGATGAATACGTGTTTTTATTGATGAATTCACGTAAACAAGAGACTGAAAATATGAAAATTATATATGTAATTACGTTAGGAATTAACCAAGAAAACTATATAGAATTACAGGGGGCTATTAGTTACACAATTTAAATAGAAAATTTTAAAGAAAAAGGCCAATTTTCAGCCAAGTTATAGATGAATACGTGTTTTTATTGATGAATTCACGTAAGTAAGAAACTGAAAATATGAAAATTATATATATAATTACGTTAGGAATTAACCAGGAGAACTATATAGGATTACAGGGGGCAATTAGTTACACTATTTAAATAGAAAATTTAAAAGGAAAAGGCCACTTTTCAGCCGAGTAATAGATGAATACCAGTTTTTATTGATGAATTCACGTAAATAAGAGACTGAAAATATGAAAATTATATATATATATATATATATATATATATATATATATATATATATATATATATATATATATATATATATATATATATATATAGTTCCGTTAGGAATTAACCAAGAAAACTATATAGGATTACAGGGGGCTATTAGTTACACTATATAAATAGAAAATTTAAAAGAAAAAGGCCAATTTTCAGCCGTGCTATAGATGAATACGTGTTTTTATTGATGAATTCACGTAAATAAGAGATTGAAAATATGAAAATTATATATATAACGTTAGGAAGTAACAAAGAAAACTATATAGGGTTACAAGGAGCAAATGATTACACTATTTAAATAGAAAATTTAAAAGGAAAAAGCCAATTTTCAGCCGTGCTATAGATGAATACGTGTTTTTATTGATGAATTCACGTAAATAAGAGACTGAAAATATGAAAATTATATATATAACGTTAAGAATCAACCGAGAAAACTGTATAGGATTACGAGGGGCAGTTAGTTACACTATTAAAATAGAAAATTTAAAAGGAAAAGGCCACTTTTCAGCCGAGTTATAGAAGTATACGTGTTTTTATTGATGAATTCACGTAAATAAGAGACTGAAAATATGAAAATTATATATATAATTACGTTAGGAATTAACCAAGAAAACTATATAGGATTACAGGGGGCAATTTGTTACACCATTTAAATAGAAAATTTTAAAGGAAAAGGCCAATTTTCAGCCGTGCTATAGATGAATACGTGTTTTTATTGATGAATTCACGTAAATAAGAGACTGAAAATATGAAAATTATATATATATATAACGTTAGGAATTAACCAAGAAAACTATATAGAGTTACAAGGAGCAATGGGTTACACTATTAAAATAGAAAATTTAGAAGGAAAAGGCCACTTTTCAGCCGAGTTATAGAAGAATACGTGTTTTTATTGATGAATTCACGTAAATAAGAGACTGAAAATATGAAAATTATATATAATTACGTTAGGAATTAACCAAAAAAACTATATAGAATTACAGGGGGCAATTAGTTACACTATTTAAATAGAAAATTTAAATGGAAAAGGCCACTTTTCAGCCGAGTTATAGATGAATACCTGTTTTTATTGATGAATTCACGTAAATAAGAGACTGAAAATATGAAAATTACATATATAACGTTAAGAATTAACCAAGAAAACTGTATAGGATTACGGAAGGCAGTTAGTTACACTATTTAAATAGAAAATTTAAAAGGAAAAGGCCACTTTTCAGCCGAGTTATAGATGAATAACAGTTTTTATTGATAAATTCACGTAAATAAGAGACTGAAAATATGAAAATTATATACATAACGTTAAGAATTAACCAAGAAAACTGTATAGGATTACGGAGGGCAGTCAGTTACACTATTTAAATAGAAAACTTAAAGGAAAAGGCCACTTTTCAGCCTGCTATAGATGTATACGTGTTTTTGTTGATGAATTCACGTAAATAAGAGACTGAAAATATAAAAATTTTATATATAACGTTAAGAATTAACCAAGAAAACTGTATAGGATTACGGAGAGCAGTTAGTTACACCATTAAAATAGAAAATTTAAAAGGAAAAGGCCACTTTTCAGCCGAGTTATAGATGAATACCTGTTTTTATTGATGAATTCACGTAAATAAGAGACTGAAAATATGAAAATTATATATGTAATTACGTTAGGAATTAACCAAGAAAACTATATAGGATTACAGGGGGCTATTAGTTACACCATTTAAATAGAAAATTTTAAAGGAAAAGGCCAATTTTCAGCCGTGCTATAGATGAATACGTGTTTTTATTGATGAATTCACGTAAATAAGAGACTGAAAACTTGAAAATTACATATATAACGTTAGCAATTAACCAAGATAACTATATAGGGTTACAAGGAGCAATTGGTTACACTATTTAAATAGAAAACTTAAAAGGATAAGGCCAATTTTCAGCCGTGCTATTGATGAATACCTAATTTTATTGATGAATTCGCGTAAATAAGAGAATGAAAATATGAAAATTATATATAAAACGTTAAGAATTAACCAAGAAAACTGTGAAGGATTACGGGGGCAGTTAGTTACACTATTTAAATAGAAAATTTAAAAAGAAAAGGCCACTTTTCAGCCGAGTTATAGATGAATACCTGTTTTTATTGATGAATTCACGTAAATAAGAGACTGAAAATGTAAAAATTATATATATAGTTACGTTAGGAATTAACCAAGAAAACTATATAGGGTTACAAGGAGCAACTGATTAAACTATTTAAATAGAAAATTTAAAAGGAAAAGGCCACTTTTCAGCCGAGTTATAGATGAATACCTGTTTTTATTGATGAATTCACGTAAATAAGAGACTGAAAATATGAAAATTATGTATATAATTACGTTAGGAATTAACCAAGAAAACTATATAGGATTACAGGGGGCAATTAGTTACACCATTTAAATAGAAAATTTTAAAGGAAAAGGCCAATTTTCAGCCGTGCTATAGATGAATACGTGTTTTTATTGATGAATTCACGTAAATAAGAGACTGAAAATATGAAAATTATATATATAACGTTAGGAAGTAACCAAGAAAACTATATAGGGTTACAAGGAGCAACTGATTAAACTATTTAAATAGAAAATTTAAAAGGAAAAGGCCACTTTTCAGCCGAGTTATAGATGAATACCTGTTTTTATTGATGAATTCACGTAAATAAGAGACTGAAAATATGAAAATTATATATATAGTTACGTTAGGAATTAACCAAGAAAACTATATAGGATTACAGGTCGCTATTAGTTACACTATATAAATAGAAAATTTAAAAGAAAAAGGCCAATTTTCAGCCGTGCTATAGATGAATACGTATTTTTATTGATGAATTCACGTAAATAAGAGACTGAAAATATGAAAATGATATACATAACGTTAAGAATTAACCAAGAAAACTGTATAGGATAACGAAGGGCAGTTAGTTACACCATTTAAATAGAAAATTTTAAAGGAAAAGGCCAATTTTCAGCCGTGCTATAGATGAATACGTGTTTTTATTGATGAATTCACGTAAATAAGAGACTGAAAATATGAAAATTATATATATATAACGTTAGGAATTAACCAAGAAAACTATATAGGGTTACAAGGAGCAATTGGTTACACTATTAAAATAGAAAATTTAGAAGGAAAAGGCCACTTTTCAGCCGAGTTATAGAAGAATACGTGTTTTTATTGATGAATTCACGTAAATAAGAGACTGAAAATATGAAAATTATATATATAATTACGTTAGGAATTAACAAAAAAACTATATAGGATTACAGGGGGCAATTAGTTACACTATTTAAATAGAAAATTTAAATGGAAAAGGCCACATTTCAGCCGAGTTATAGATGAATACCTGTTTTTATTGATGAATTCACGTAAATAAGAGACTGAAAATATGAAAATCATATATATAATTACGTTAGGAATTAACCAAAAAACTATATAGGATTACAGGGGGCAATTAGTTACACTATTTAAATAGAAAATTTAAATGGAAAAGGCCACTTTTCAGCCGAGTTATAGATGAATACCTGTTTTTATTGATGAATTCACGTAAATAAGAGACTGAAAATATGAAAATTATATATATAATTACGTTAGGAATTAACCAAAAAAACTATATAAGATTACAGGGGGCAATTAGTTACACTATATAAATAGAAAATTTAAATGGAAAAGGCCACTTTTCAGCCGAGTTATAGAAGAATACGTGTTTTTATTGATGAATTCACGTAAATAAGAGACTGAAAATATGAAAATTATAAATATAATTACGTTAGGAATTAACCAAAAAAACTATATAGGATTACAGGGGGCAATTAGTTACACTATATAAATAGAAAATTTAAATGGAAAAGGCCACTTTTCAGCCGAGTTATAGATGAATACGTGTTTTTATTGATGAATTCACGTAAATAAGAGACTGAAAATATGAAAATTATAAATATAGTTACGTTAGGAATTAACCAAGAAAACTATATAGGATTACAGGGGGCTATTAGTTACACTATATAAATAGAAAATTTAAAAGAAAAAGGCCAATTTTCAGCCGTGCTATAGATGAATACGTGTTTTTATTGATGAATTCACGTAAATAAGAGATTGAAAATATGAAAATTATATATATAACGTTAGGAAGTAACCAAGAAAACTATATAGGGTTACAAGGAGCAACTGATTAAACTATTTAAATAGAAAATTTAAAAGGAAAAGGCCACTTTTCAGCCGAGTAATAGATGAATACCTGTTTTTATTGATGAATTCACGTAAATAAGAGACTGAAAATATGAAAATTATGTATATAATTACGTTAGGAATTAACCAAGAAAACTATATAGGATTACAGGGGGCAATTAGTTACACCATTTAAATAGAAAATTTTAAAGGAAAAGGCCAATTTTCAGCCGTGCTATAGATGAATACGTGTTTTTATTGATGAATTCACGTAAATAAGAGACTGAAAATATGAAAATTATATATATAACGTTAGGAAGTAACCAAGAAAACTATATAGGGTTACAAGGAGCAACTGATTAAACTATTTAAATAGAAAATTTAAAAGGAAAAGGCCACTTTTCAGCCGAGTTATAGATGAATACCTGTTTTTATTGATGAATTCACGTAAATAAGAGACTGAAAATATGAAAATTATATATATAGTTACGTTAGGAATTAACCAAGAAAACTATATAGGATTACAGGTCGCTATTAGTTACACTATATAAATAGAAAATTTAAAAGAAAAAGGCCAATTTTCAGCCGTGCTATAGATGAATACGTATTTTTATTGATGAATTCACGTAAATAAGAGACTGAAAATATGAAAATGATATACATAACGTTAAGAATTAACCAAGAAAACTGTATAGGATAACGAAGGGCAGTTAGTTACACCATTTAAATAGAAAATTTTAAAGGAAAAGGCCAATTTTCAGCCGTGCTATAGATGAATACGTGTTTTTATTGATGAATTCACGTAAATAAGGGATTGAAAAAAAAAATTGGTTGCCTGTAAAGTCGGTATACGGGCGAAAGTTTTACGTGACAACGACTTTGAGTGGTAAAATAATTTTAATGTGAATATTCATTCGTATAGTAGGAAGAAGGATGAAATAACACTTTTTATGTCTGTCTCTCTCGCTCTTAGGCGGGCTAACCATGCCCGAGTGGAAGGGACGCGTGCCTCTCACTCGCTCTCATTGTGAGCGCATAACGTGAGCGGAGCGTAACGCAGTTTCTTGAAGTGTCACCCGGCAAACCAATTTATAAGACGTTGTCACGTCAATATGAAAATTATATATATAACGTTAAGAATTAACCAAGAAAACTGTATAAGATTACGGAAAGCAGTTAGTTACACTATTTAAATAGAAAATTTAAAAGCAAAAGGCCACTTTTCAGCCGAGTTATAGATGAATACCAGTTTTTATTGATAAATTCACGTAAATAAGAGACTGAAAATATGAAAATTATATACATAACGTTAAGAATTAACCAAGAAAACTGTATAGGATTACGGAGAGCAGTTAGTTACACCATTAAAATAGAAAATTTAAAAGGAAAAGGCCACTTTTCAGCCGAGTTATAGATGAATATGTGTTTTTATTGATGAATTCACGTAAATAAGAGACTGAAAATATGAAAATTATATATGTAATTACGTTAGGAATTAACCAAGAAAACTATATAGAATTACAGGGGGCTATTAGTTACACAATTTACATAGAAAATTTTAAAGGAAAAGGCCAATTTTCAGGCGTGCCATAGATGAATACGTGTTTTTATTGATGAATTCACGTAAATAAGAGACTGAAAATATGAAAATTACATATAAAACGTTAAGAATTAATCAAAATAACTATATAGGCTTACAAGGAGCAATTGGTTACACAATTTAAATAGAAAATTTAAAAGGAAAGGGCCACTTTTCAGCCGAGTTATAGATGAATACCTGTTTTTATTGATGAATTCACGTAAATAAGAGACTGAAAATATGAAAATTATATATATAACGTTAGGAATTTACCAAGAAAACTATATAGAATTACGGGGATATATTAGTTAGACTATATAAATAGGAAATTTAAAAGAAAAAGGCCTATTTTCAGCCGTGCTATAGATGAATACGTGTTTTTATTGATGAATTTTAGTAAGAAATAGACTGAAAATATGAAAATTAAATATATAACGTTACGAATTTACTAAGAAAACTATAAGGAAATGTGGGGAGCAACTAACTTTAAAATTTAAAGTTGATTTGAACGAAATATACCAATTTTTAGAAAGGTTATTATCGAATTTATAGTTGAATTTATGTGATTGTATTGATTGACCACTATACCTCGGTTTAGGTAAATAGTGATTTTTTCCAGTTTGTATGTTTTCTAAAGCAAATAAGAGTGCAGATGGTAGTTTCTACACTAGACAGACCTAATAAAATCAAAATAAGCGAAAGAAATGAAGATTTGAAAAATTTTAAAAATTTTAGGAAATTACGATTGTGGGAAAACGAATTATGTGGAAATCAATATTTTAGCGGTAGAAATTTATTATAAAAACTATAGATAAATACGGGGGGCGGTTAAATACACTATTAACAAAGAAAATTTGAACGGAAAAGGCCACTTTTCACCCGAGTTATAGATGAATACCTGTTTTTATTGATGAATTCACGTAAGTAAGAAACTGAAAATTAAAAATATATATATATATATATATATATATATATATATATATATATATATATATATATATATATATATATATATATATATATATATATATATATATATATATATATATATATATATAAATTAATATATATATAATTACTTTAGGAATTAACCAGGAAAACTATATAGGATTACAGGGGGCAATTAGTAACACTATTTAAATAGAAAATTTTAAAGGAAAAGGCCAATTTTCAGCCGTGCTATAGATGAATACGTGTTTTTATTGATGAATTCACGTAAATAAGGGACTGAAAATATGAAAATTATATATATAACGTTAAGAATTAACCAAGAAAACTGTATAGGATTACGGAGAGCAGTTAGTTACACCATTAAAATAGAAAATTTAAAAGGAAAAGGCCACTTTTCAGCCGAGTTATAGATGAATACCAGTTTTTATTGATAAATTCACGTAAATAAGAGACTGAAAATATGAAAATTATATACATAACGTTAAGAATTAACCAAGAAAACTGTATAGGATAACGGAGAGCAGTTAGTTACACCATTAAAATAGAAAATTTAAAAGGAAAAGGCCACTTTTCAGCCGAGTTATAGATGAATACGTGTTTTTATTGATGAATTCACGTAAACAAGAGACTGAAAATATGAAAATTATATATGTAATTACGTTAGGAATTAACCAAGAAAACTATATAGAATTACAGGGGGCTATTAGTTACACAATTTAAATAGAAAATTTTAAAGAAAAAGGCCAATTTTCAGCCAAGTTATAGATGAATACGTGTTTTTATTGATGAATTCACGTAAGTAAGAAACTGAAAATATGAAAATTATATATATAATTACGTTAGGAATTAACCAGGAGAACTATATAGGATTACAGGGGGCAATTAGTTACACTATTTAAATAGAAAATTTAAAAGGAAAAGGCCACTTTTCAGCCGAGTTATAGATGAATACCAGTTTTTATTGATGAATTCACGTAAATAAGAGACTGAAAATATGAAAATTATATATATATATATATATATATATATATATATATATATATATATATATAGTTCCGTTAGGAATTAACCAAGAAAACTATATAGGATTACAGGGGGCTATTAGTTACACTATATAAATAGAAAATTTAAAAGAAAAAGGCCAATTTTCAGCCGTGCTATAGATGAATACGTGTTTTTATTGATGAATTCACGTAAATAAGAGATTGAAAATATGAAAATTATATATATAACGTTAGGAAGTAACAAAGAAAACTATATAGGGTTACAAGGAGCAAATGATTACACTATTTAAATAGAAAATTTAAAAGGAAAAAGCCAATTTTCAGCCGTGCTATAGATGAATACGTGTTTTTATTGATGAATTCACGTAAATAAGAGACTGAAAATATGAAAATTATATATATAACGTTAAGAATCAACCGAGAAAACTGTATAGGATTACGAGGGGCAGTTAGTTACACTATTAAAATAGAAAATTTAAAAGGAAAAGGCCACTTTTCAGCCGAGTTATAGAAGTATACGTGTTTTTATTGATGAATTCACGTAAATAAGAGACTGAAAATATGAAAATTATATATATATAATTACGTTAGGAATTAACCAAGAAAACTATATAGGATTACAGGGGGCAATTTGTTACACCATTTAAATAGAAAATTTTAAAGGAAAAGGCCAATTTTCAGCCGTGCTATAGATGAATACGTGTTTTTATTGATGAATTCACGTAAATAAGAGACTGAAAATATGAAAATTATATATATATAACGTTAGGAATTAACCAAGAAAACTATATAGAGTTACAAGGAGCAATGGGTTACACTATTAAAATAGAAAATTTAGAAGGAAAAGGCCACTTTTCAGCCGAGTTATAGAAGAATACGTGTTTTTATTGATGAATTCACGTAAATAAGAGACTGAAAATATGAAAATTATATATAATTACGTTAGGAATTAACCAAAAAAACTATATAGAATTACAGGGGGCAATTAGTTACACTATTTAAATAGAAAATTTAAATGGAAAAGGCCACTTTTCAGCCGAGTTATAGATGAATACCTGTTTTTATTGATGAATTCACGTAAATAAGAGACTGAAAATATGAAAATTACATATATAACGTTAAGAATTAACCAAGAAAACTGTATAGGATTACGGAAGGCAGTTAGTTACACTATTTAAATAGAAAATTTAAAAGGAAAAGGCCACTTTTCAGCCGAGTTATAGATGAATAACAGTTTTTATTGATAAATTCACGTAAATAAGAGACTGAAAATATGAAAATTATATACATAACGTTAAGAATTAACCAAGAAAACTGTATAGGATTACGGAGGGCAGTCAGTTACACTATTTAAATAGAAAACTTAAAAGGAAAAGGCCACTTTTCAGCCTGCTATAGATGTATACGTGTTTTTGTTGATGAATTCACGTAAATAAGAGACTGAAAATATAAAAATTTTATATATAACGTTAAGAATTAACCAAGAAAACTGTATAGGATTACGGAGAGCAGTTAGTTACACCATTAAAATAGAAAATTTAAAAGGAAAAGGCCACTTTTCAGCCGAGTTATAGATGAATACCTGTTTTTATTGATGAATTCACGTAAATAAGAGACTGAAAATATGAAAATTATATATGTAATTACGTTAGGAATTAACCAAGAAAACTATATAGGATTACAGGGGGCTATTAGTTACACCATTTAAATAGAAAATTTTAAAGGAAAAGGCCAATTTTCAGCCGTGCTATAGATGAATACGTGTTTTTATTGATGAATTCACGTAAATAAGAGACTGAAAACTTGAAAATTACATATATAACGTTAGCAATTAACCAAGATAACTATATAGGGTTACAAGGAGCAATTGGTTACACTATTTAAATAGAAAACTTAAAAGGATAAGGCCAATTTTCAGCCGTGCTATTGATGAATACCTAATTTTATTGATGAATTCGCGTAAATAAGAGACTGAAAATATGAAAATTATATATAAAACGTTAAGAATTAACCAAGAAAACTGTGAAGGATTACGGGGGCAGTTAGTTACACTATTTAAATAGAAAATTTAAAAAGAAAAGGCCACTTTTCAGCCGAGTTATAGATGAATACCTGTTTTTATTGATGAATTCACGTAAATAAGAGACTGAAAATATAAAAATTATATATATAGTTACGTTAGGAATTAACCAAGAAAACTATATAGGATTACAGGGGGCTATTAGTTACACTATATAAATAGAAAATTTAAAAGAAAAAGGCCAATTTTCAGCCGTGCTATAGATGAATACGTGTTTTTATTGATGAATTCACGTAAATAAGAGATTGAAAATATGAAAATTATATATATAACGTTAGGAAGTAACCAAGAAAACTATATAGGGTTACAAGGAGCAACTGATTAAACTATTTAAATAGAAAATTTAAAAGGAAAAGGCCACTTTTCAGCCGAGTTATAGATGAATACCTGTTTTTATTGATGAATTCACGTAAATAAGAGACTGAAAATATGAAAATTATGTATATAATTACGTTAGGAATTAACCAAGAAAACTATATAGGATTACAGGGGGCAATTAGTTACACCATTTAAATAGAAAATTTTAAAGGAAAAGGCCAATTTTCAGCCGTGCTATAGATGAATACGTGTTTTTATTGATGAATTCACGTAAATAAGAGACTGAAAATATGAAAATTATATATATAACGTTAGGAAGTAACCAAGAAAACTATATAGGGTTACAAGGAGCAACTGATTAAACTATTTAAATAGAAAATTTAAAAGGAAAAGGCCACTTTTCAGCCGAGTTATAGATGAATACCTGTTTTTATTGATGAATTCACGTAAATAAGAGACTGAAAATATGAAAATTATATATATAGTTACGTTAGGAATTAACCAAGAAAACTATATAGGATTACAGGTCGCTATTAGTTACACTATATAAATAGAAAATTTAAAAGAAAAAGGCCAATTTTCAGCCGTGCTATAGATGAATACGTATTTTTATTGATGAATTCACGTAAATAAGAGACTGAAAATATGAAAATGATATACATAACGTTAAGAATTAACCAAGAAAACTGTATAGGATATCGAAGGGCAGTTAGTTACACCATTTAAATAGAAAATTTTAAAGGAAAAGGCCAATTTTCAGCCGTGCTATAGATGAATACGTGTTTTTATTGATGAATTCACGTAAATAAGAGACTGAAAATATGAAAATTATATATATATAACGTTAGGAATTAACCAAGAAAACTATATAGGGTTACAAGGAGCAATTGGTTACACTATTAAAATAGAAAATTTAGAAGGAAAAGGCCACTTTTCAGCCGAGTTATAGAAGAATACGTGTTTTTATTGATGAATTCACGTAAATAAGAGACTGAAAATATGAAAATTATATATATAATTACGTTAGGAATTAACAAAAAAACTATATAGGATTACAGGGGGCAATTAGTTACACTATTTAAATAGAAAATTTAAATGGAAAAGGCCACTTTTCAGCCGAGTTATAGATGAATACCTGTTTTTATTGATGAATTCACGTAAATAAGAGACTGAAAATATGAAAATCATATATATAATTACGTTAGGAATTAACCAAAAAACTATATAGGATTACAGGGGGCAATTAGTTACACTATTTAAATAGAAAATTTAAATGGAAAAGGCCACTTTTCAGCCGAGTTATAGATGAATACCTGTTTTTATTGATGAATTCACGTAAATAAGAGACTGAAAATATGAAAATTATATATATAATTACGTTAGGAATTAACCAAAAAAACTATATAAGATTACAGGGGGCAATTAGTTACACTATATAAATAGAAAATTTAAATGGAAAAGGCCACTTTTCAGCCGAGTTATAGAAGAATACGTGTTTTTATTGATGAATTCACGTAAATAAGAGACTGAAAATATGAAAATTATAAATATAATTACGTTAGGAATTAACCAAAAAAACTATATAGGATTACAGGGGGCAATTAGTTACACTATATAAATAGAAAATTTAAATGGAAAAGGCCACTTTTCAGCCGAGTTATAGATGAATACGTGTTTTTATTGATGAATTCACGTAAATAAGAGACTGAAAATATGAAAATTATAAATATAGTTACGTTAGGAATTAACCAAGAAAACTATATAGGATTACAGGGGGCTATTAGTTACACTATATAAATAGAAAATTTAAAAGAAAAAGGCCAATTTTCAGCCGTGCTATAGATGAATACGTGTTTTTATTGATGAATTCACGTAAATAAGAGATTGAAAATATGAAAATTATATATATAACGTTAGGAAGTAACCAAGAAAACTATATAGGGTTACAAGGAGCAACTGATTAAACTATTTAAATAGAAAATTTAAAAGGAAAAGGCCACTTTTCAGCCGAGTTATAGATGAATACCTGTTTTTATTGATGAATTCACGTAAATAAGAGACTGAAAATATGAAAATTATGTATATAATTACGTTAGGAATTAACCAAGAAAACTATATAGGATTACAGGGGGCAATTAGTTACACCATTTAAATAGAAAATTTTAAAGGAAAAGGCCAATTTTCAGCCGTGCTATAGATGAATACGTGTTTTTATTGATGAATTCACGTAAATAAGAGACTGAAAATATGAAAATTATATATATAACGTTAGGAAGTAACCAAGAAAACTATATAGGGTTACAAGGAGCAACTGATTAAACTATTTAAATAGAAAATTTAAAAGGAAAAGGCCACTTTTCAGCCGAGTTATAGATGAATACCTGTTTTTATTGATGAATTCACGTAAATAAGAGACTGAAAATATGAAAATTATATATATAGTTACGTTAGGAATTAACCAAGAAAACTATATAGGATTACAGGTCGCTATTAGTTACACTATATAAATAGAAAATTTAAAAGAAAAAGGCCAATTTTCAGCCGTGCTATAGATGAATACGTATTTTTATTGATGAATTCACGTAAATAAGAGACTGAAAATATGAAAATGATATACATAACGTTAAGAATTAACCAAGAAAACTGTATAGGATAACGAAGGGCAGTTAGTTACACCATTTAAATAGAAAATTTTAAAGGAAAAGGCCAATTTTCAGCCGTGCTATAGATGAATACGTGTTTTTATTGATGAATTCACGTAAATAAGAGACTGAAAATATGAAAATTATATATATATAACGTTAGGAATTAACCAAGAAAACTATATAGGGTTACAAGGAGCAATTGGTTACACTATTAAAATAGAAAATTTAGAAGGAAAAGGCCACTTTTCAGCCGAGTTATAGAAGAATACGTGTTTTTATTGATGAATTCACGTAAATAAGAGACTGAAAATATGAAAATTATATATATAATTACGTTAGGAATTAACAAAAAAACTATATAGGATTACAGGGGGCAATTAGTTACACTATTTAAATAGAAAATTTAAATGGAAAAGGCCACTTTTCAGCCGAGTTATAGATGAATACCTGTTTTTATTGATGAATTCACGTAAATAAGAGACTGAAAATATGAAAATCATATATATAATTACGTTAGGAATTAACCAAAAAACTATATAGGATTACAGGGGGCAATTAGTTACACTATTTAAATAGAAAATTTAAATGGAAAAGGCCACTTTTCAGCCGAGTTATAGATGAATACCTGTTTTTATTGATGAATTCACGTAAATAAGAGACTGAAAATATGAAAATTATATATATAATTACGTTAGGAATTAACCAAAAAAACTATATAAGATTACAGGGGGCAATTAGTTACACTATATAAATAGAAAATTTAAATGGAAAAGGCCACTTTTCAGCCGAGTTATAGAAGAATACGTGTTTTTATTGATGAATTCACGTAAATAAGAGACTGAAAATATGAAAATTATAAATATAATTACGTTAGGAATTAACCAAAAAAACTATATAGGATTACAGGGGGCAATTAGTTACACTATATAAATAGAAAATTTAAATGGAAAAGGCCACTTTTCAGCCGAGTTATAGATGAATACGTGTTTTTATTGATGAATTCACGTAAATAAGAGACTGAAAATATGAAAATTATAAATATAGTTACGTTAGGAATTAACCAAGAAAACTATATAGGATTACAGGGGGCTATTAGTTACACTATATAAATAGAAAATTTAAAAGAAAAAGGCCAATTTTCAGCCGTGCTATAGATGAATACGTGTTTTTATTGATGAATTCACGTAAATAAGAGATTGAAAATATGAAAATTATATATATAACGTTAGGAAGTAACCAAGAAAACTATATAGGGTTACAAGGAGCAACTGATTACACTATTTAAATAGAAAATTTAAAAGGAAAAGGCCAATTTTCAGCCGTGCTATAGATGAATACATGTTTTTATTGATGAATTCACGTAAATAAGAGACTGAAAATATGAAAATTATGTATATAATTACGTTAGGAAATAACCAAGAAAACTATATAGGATCACAGGGGGCAATTAGTTACACCATTTAAATAGAAAATTTTAAAGGAAAAGGCCAATTTTCAGCCGTGCTATAGATGAATACGTGTTTTTATTGATGAATTCACGTAAATAAGAGACTGAAAATATGAAAATTATATATATAACGTTAGGAAGTAACCAAGAAAACTATATAGGGTTACAAGGAGCAACTGATTAAACTATTTAAATAGAAAATTTAAAAGGAAAAGGCCACTTTTCAGCCGAGTTATAGATGAATACCTGTTTTTATTGATGAATTCACGTAAATAAGAGACTGAAAATATGAAAATTATATATATAGTTACGTTAGGAATTAACCAAGGAAACTATATAGGATTACAGGTCGCTATTAGTTACACTATATAAATAGAAAATTTAAAAGAAAAAGGCCAATTTTCAGCCGTGCTATAGATGAATACGTGTTTTTATTGATGAATTCACGTAAATAATAGACTGAAAATATGAAAATGATATACATAACGTTAAGAATTAACCAAGAAAACTGTATAGGATAACGAAGGGCAGTTAGTTACACTATTAAAATAGAAAATTTAAAAGGAAAAGGCCACTTTTCAGCCGAGTTATAGAAGAATACGTGTTTTTATTGATGAATTCACGTAAATAAGAGACTGAAAATATGAAAATTATATATATAATTACGTTAGGAATTAACCAAGAAAACTATATAGGATTACAGGGGGCAATTAGTTACACCATTTAAATAGAAAATTTTAAAGGAAAAGGCCAATTTTCAGCCGTGCTATAGATGAATACGTGTTTTTATTGATGAATTCACGTAAATAAGAGACTGAAAATATGAAAATTATATATATATAACGTTAGGAATTAACCAAGAAAACTATATAGGGTTACAAGGAGCAATTGGTTACACTATTAAAATAGAAAATTTAGAAGGAAAAGGCCACTTTTCAGCCGAGTTATAGAAGAATACGTGTTTTTATTGATGAATTCACGTAAATAAGAGACTGAAAATATGAAAATTATATATATAATTACGTTAGGAATTAACAAAAAAACTATATAGGATTACAGGGGGCAATTAGTTACACTATTTAAATAGAAAATTTAAATGGAAAAGGCCACTTTTCAGCCGAGTTATAGATGAATACCTGTTTTTATTGATGAATTCACGTAAATAAGAGACTGAAAATATGAAAATCATATATATAATTACGTTAGGAATTAACCAAAAAACTATATAGGATTACAGGGGGCAATTAGTTACACTATTTAAATAGAAAATTTAAATGGAAAAGGCCACTTTTCAGCCGAGTTATAGATGAATACCTGTTTTTATTGATGAATTCACGTAAATAAGAGACTGAAAATATGAAAATTATATATATAATTACGTTAGGAATTAACCAAAAAAACTATATAGGATTACAGGGGGCAATTAGTTACACTATATAAATAGAAAATTTAAATGGAAAAGGCCACTTTTCAGCCGAGTTATAGAAGAATACGTGTTTTTATTGATGAATTCACGTAAATAAGAGACTGAAAATATGAAAATTATAAATATAATTACGTTAGGAATTAACCAAAAAAACTATATAGGATTACAGGGGGCAATTAGTTACACTATATAAATAGAAAATTTAAATGGAAAAGGCCACTTTTCAGCCGAGTTATAGATGAATACCTGTTTTTATTGATGAATTCACGTAAATAAGAGACTGAAAATATGAAAATTACATATAAAACGTTAAGAATTAACCAAGAAAACTTTGAAGGATTACGGGGGCAGTTAGTTACACTATTTAAATAGAAAATTTAAAAAGAAAAGGCCACTTTTCAGCCGAGTTATAGATGAACACCTGTTTTTATTGATGAATTCACGTAAATAAGAGACTGAAAATATGAAAATTATATATATAGTTACGTTAGGAATTAACCAAGAAAACTATACAGGATTACAGAGGGCTATTAGTTACACTATATAAATAGAAAATTTAAAAGAAAAAGGCCAATTTTCAGCCGTGCTATAGATGAATACGTGTTTTTATTGATGAATTCACGTAAATAAGAGATTGAAAATATGAAAATTATATATATATAACGTTAGGAAGTAACCAAGAAAACTATATAGGGTTACAAGGAGCAACTGATTACACTATTTAAATATAAAATTTAAAAGGAAAAGGCCAATTTTCAGCCGTGCTATAGATGAATACCTGTTTTTATTGATGAATTCACGTAAATAAGAGACTGAAAATATGAAAATTATGTATATAATTACGTTTGGAATTAACCAAGAAAACTATATAGGATTACAGGGGGCAATTAGTTACACCATTTAAATAGAAAATTTTAAAGGAAAAGGCCAATTTTCAGCCGTGCTATAGATGAATACGTGTTTTTATTGATGAATTCACGTAAATAAGAGACTGAAAATATGAAAATTATATATATAACGTTAGAAAGTAACCAAGAAAACTATATAGGGTTACAAGGAGCAACTGATTACACTATTTAAATAGAAAATTTAAAAGGAAAAGGCCACTTTTCAGCCGAGTTATAGATGAATACCTGTTTTTATTGATGAATTCACGTAAATAAGAGACTGAAAATATGAAAATTATATATATAGTTACGTTAGGAATTAACCAAGAAAACTATATAGGATTACAGGTCGCTATTAGTTACACTATATAAATAGAAAATTTAAAAGAAAAAGGCCAATTTTCAGCCGTGCTATAGATGAATACGTGTTTTTATTGATGAATTCACGTAAATAAGAGACTGAAAATATGAAAATGATATACATAACGTTAAGAATTAACCAAGAAAACTGTATAGGATAACGAAGGGCAGTTAGTTACACTATTAAAATAGAAAATTTAAAAGGAAAAGGCCACTTTTCAGCCGAGTTATAGAAGAATACGTGTTTTTATTGATGAATTCACGTAAATAAGAGACTGAAAATATGAAAATTATATATATAATTACGTTAGGAATTAACCAAGAAAACTATATAGGATTCAGGGGGCAATTAGTTACACCATTTAAATAGAAAATTTTAAAGGAAAAGGCCAATTTTCAGCCGTGCTATAGATGAATACGTGTTTTTATTGATGAATTCACGTAAATAAGAGACTGAAAATATGAAAATTATATATATATATAACGTTAGGAATTAACCAAGAAAACTATATAGGGTTACAAGGAGCAATTGGTTACACTATTAAAATAGAAAATTTAGAAGGAAAAGGCCACTTTTCAGCCGAGTTATAGAAGAATACGTGTTTTTATTGATGAATTCACGTAAATAAGAGACTGAAAATATGAAAATTATATATATAATTACGTTAGGAATTAACAAAAAAACTATATAGGATTACAGGGGGCAATTAGTTACACTATTTAAATAGAAAATTTAAATGGAAAAGGCCACTTTTCAGCCGAGTTATAGATGAATACCTGTTTTTATTGATGAATTCACGTAAATAAGAGACTGAAAATATGAAAATCATATATATAATTACGTTAGGAATTAACCAAAAAAACTATATAGGATTACAGGGGGCAATTAGTTACACTATTTAAATAGAAAATTTAAATGGAAAAGGCCACTTTTCAGCCGAGTTATAGATGAATACCTGTTTTTATTGATGAATTCACGTAAATAAGAGACTGAAAATATGAAAATTATATATATAATTACGTTAGGAATTAACCAAAAAAACTATATAGGATTACAGGGGGCAATTAGTTACACTATATAAATAGAAAATTTAAATGGAAAAGGCCACTTTTCAGCCGAGTTATAGATGAATACCTGTTTTTATTGATGAATTCACGTAAATAAGAGACTGAAAATATGAAAATTACATATATAACGTTAAGAATTAACCAAGAAAACTGTATAGGATTACGGAAAGCAGTTAGTTACACTATTTAAATAGAAAATTTAAAAGGAAAAGGCCACTTTTCAGCCAAGTTATAGATGAATACCAGTTTTTATTGATAAATTCACGTAAATAAGAGACTGAAAATATGAAAATTATATACATAACGTTAAGAATTAACCAAGAAAACTGTATCGGATTACGGAGGGCAGTCAGTTACACTATTTAAGTAGAAAATTTAAAAGGAAAAGGCCACTTTTCAGCCGTGCTATAGATGAATACCTGTTTTTATTGATGAATTCACGTAAATAAGAGACTGAAAATATGAAAATTACATATATAACGTTTAGAATTAACCAAGAAAACTGTATAGGATTACGGAGGGCAGTTAGTTACACTATTTAAATAGAAAATTTAAAAGGAAAAGGCCACTTTTCAGCCGAGTTATAGATGAATACCAGTTTTTATTGATAAATTCACGTAAATAAGAGACTGAAAATATGAAAATTATATACATAACGTTAAGAATTAACCAAGAAAACTGTATAGGATTACGGAGAGCAGTTAGTTACACCATTAAAATAGAAAATTTAAAAGGAAAAGGCCACTTTTCAGCCGAGTTATAGATGAATACGTGTTTTTATTGATGAATTCACGTAAATAAGAGACTGAAAATATGAAAATTATATATGTAGTTACGTTAGGAATTAACCAAGAAAACTATATATAATTACAGGGGGCTATTAGTTACACAATTTACATAGAAAATTTTAAAGGAAAAGGCCAATTTTCAGGCGTGCTATAGATGAATACGTGTTTTTATTGATGAATTCACGTAAATAAGAGACTGAAAATATGAAAATTACATATATAACGTTAAGAATTAATCAAGATAACAATATAGGGTTACAAGGAGCAATTGATTACACTATTTAAATAGAAAATTTAAAAGGAAAAGGCCACTTTTCAGCCGAGTTATAGATGAATACCTGTTTTTATTGAGGAATTCACGTAAATAAGAGACTGAAAATATGAAAATTATATATATAACGTTAGGAATTAACCAAGAAAACTATATAGAATTACGGGGATATATCAGTTACACTATACAAATAGGAAATTTAAAAGAAAAAGGCCTATTTTCAGCCGTGCTATAGATGAATACGTGTTTTTATTGATGAATTTAAGTAAGAAATAGACTGAAAATATGAAAATTAAATATATAACGTTACGAATTTACTAAGAAAGCTATAAGGAAATGTGGGGAGCAACTAACTTTAAAATTTAAAGTTGATTTGAACGAAATATACCAATTTTTAGATTTTTTTTTTTTTTTTGCGCCCGAAGCAATTAAAGGGCTACCCTGTACGTAGGGAGGCGGAAAATGCATTACGCATACCACGATAGCCGGTCTATCGTGGTTATGGGGGACTCACTGTCCTACCGGGGACCCTAAGTGATACCCCCTAAAAACCGCCTTTGGGGACAGGCAGCTGGCTGATTAAGCTCTATTGTGCCTTATCATGAGCGACCCTCTTTTGGGAAAAGAGGGCGCAGGCGGCTAAGAGCCGCTGAGTGAGTGCCTACGAAGGCAAAATAATATTAGTTAATATAATAATAATTAATTAATTTAATTAGAACTGGCCTGAGCCGCCAGGAGGCAGTTCAGGTCGTTTGACAGTTTATTTGGCGGGTCCGAGAGAGAGTTTCTCGGCCTGCGGACACGATAGCGAGAGGGGGGTGGGGCTGCATAAGAAGCCGCCTCACGAATTAAATTGTTTGGGTGCGACTCTGAGGCTTTGAAGAAGTTCTCAGAGAGTTTTTTAAGGAACTGTTGAATTGTTGGGAGCTCTAAGTCCCGATGAAGGTCGGCATTACGGACGTACCAAGGTGCGTTCGCAGCTCGACGACAGAAGAGGTTCTGAACTATTTGGAGTTCATTTAATATGTTAGGGTTTGCGTGGGCAAAGACGGGGCCCGCGTAGGTCATGACGGGTCGTATACAGACCTTATAAAGGGTTCGCTTGTTCCGAAGGGACATTTTACTGTGTCTGCCCAACATACTGTTGAGCCTACTCAGGTAAAACCGTGCGTGACGGGTGACTCGTTTGACGTGGGGCCTAAAAGTGAGCCCTGTGTCTAGAGTGACACCTAAATATTTGGCTGTCGTATGCCAGGGGACAGGGGTCCCTAGCATACGTATTGGAGGAGTGTTTTTAAGACGGCGTCGTTTATAATCGAAGTGAACGGCGGAGCTCTTCTCCGGGTTCACATCGATGCGCCATTTTTTGAACCAATCTCCTAGGTCATCAACTGACTTTTGGATCTTGTTCCGTATGAAGGGTAGTGAGACACCTTTGCAGTAGATGGCAGTGTCGTCTGCGAAGAGGGAGAGTTGAACACCTTTCGACGGGATGGGAATGTCGTTGGTGAACAGGATGTACAGCAAAGGAGCAAGTACTGAGCCCTGAGGGACACCAGCCTTGATAGTTCGCTGTGAAGATAGCGTGCCTTCGTGTCTAAAACGAAAGGTACGATGCTTCAAATAGGAGGCCACGAGACGAACTGGACGATCGGGGAGACCTATTTTGTAGAGCTTGTAGATGAGGCCTGTGTGCCAGACTCTATCAAAAGCTTTGGCTATATCGAAGAAGACCGCGATGGTTTTATGACGTCGAGGATAGAAACCGCTGAGGATATATTCCACAATGCGGTGAACTTGTTGGGGACATGAGTGTTTGGCTCGGAAGCCGAATTGGTGGGGAATGATGAGAGGGTCACCGTCTGTGGGAAACAGATAGCGCCTCATCCGTGTTTGGATGACTCTTTCGAAAAGCTTGCCCATTGCCTTGAGGAGGCTAATGGGGCGATGGCTGGAGGGGAGGTTGAGAGGCTTGCCTGGCTTGGGAATTCCAATCACAGTTGCCTCTTTCCACGTAGTGGGAAAATAACTAAGGTTGAAGCAGGCGTTGAAGATAATAGATAAAAAGGTTAACACCTGCTCGGGAAAGTGTTTAAGGGCTTGGTTGGAGATGCCATCCGCGCCCGGAGCCTTTTTAGGCTTAAGTCCTTTGATGAGAGATGAAATCTCATCATTGGACACAGAGATAGGTTCGGAGGCGGTAGGGGGTGAGTTCCGGCGGCGGACCTCATCCTCTACTGCCTGGACGTGTGAGGGGTCGACAGGTTGAGAACTAGGGGAGCATTGATCGGCAATGCTATCCGCAAAGCACTCAGCCTTCTCCTCGTCCTCGAAGGCAACCGTGCCGTCGGGACGGGAGAGAGGGGGAGTGTGGGTGATAGCGTCTATGCGGAGGGCTCTAGCCATCTGATAGTACGCTGTGTGAGATGGAGAGATATTCTCCATGAGCTTACTCTTTTCGAGATCTTGAAATTCAGAGAGGCGGAAGCGGAGTTTTCGTTGAAGACGATTGGCCGCGCGCCTATATTCGGGGGTGGGATATTTTACTGCTCTCCGGAAAGCAGCTTTTTTGGCTTTTAATAGGTTGCTAATATGTAGGGGAAGCCCACTATTGTTAGCAACCGGGACGACCCTTTCGTTCTCCTTAAGGGAGGATTTAATAAGGGTGGAGAGTGAGTCGACCGCGGTGTCGATTTTTTCGGGACTGTCTAAGTCCGACGGAATGGAGATGGTAGAATCCTGTGAGTCCAGAGCTTTAGCTAGGGACTCCTTGAATCCCTTCCAATTAGTGAAGGTTTTTGTGTGTATTGCGGGAGGTGGCTGATGGCCAAGAATGAGGTAGACCGGTCTGTGATCTGATCCTAGATCGTCTAATGTCTCGATTGCTCCGAGGTTGAGAGAAACTCCTTGGAGTAACGCAAAATCTAACACATCGGGAGAGTGATCGGTGTTATCGGGAAAGTGAGTAACACCGAGAGGACTATGGACATTGATATCAAGAGACTGCGTGATATCGAGCAGTATCTTGCCACTAGGGGACGTAGTGCGGCATGTCCATTCAGTATGCTTGGAGTTAAAATCTCCAAACATAATGACTGAATTGCCCAAGGATAAAATGGCTTCAAAATCTTTTTTGAGGGGATAGGTTCCTGAAGGGATGTAACAGGAGGCTATGAGGATGGACTGATGTCCAGTCATAGCTAGCTTGCATACCGTGGCTTCCATACTGGTAAGCTGCGGGGTAGAAATGGGCGAGCAATGAAGTGTCTTCTTGTAATAGATGGCCGTTCCGCCGCCTCGGCGGTCGGGTCTGTCATTACGAAGAAGAGAGAAGTTTCTAATAGAAAGGCCTCTAGTGTCCTTAGCTTTAAGATTAGTTTCCTGTAGGAGGAGGAAATCGACTTCACGATTTCGAAGAAAGAGCTTAAGCTCTGGGAGGTTATTTCGCAAGCCGCGAATATTGAATGATACAAGCGATAAACCCTTAGGTTTGATACGACCGTGGGATCTTGGTAGGTTAATATTATTATCAGCCATTGAAGTTAAGTTAATTAAGTTAACTTAACTTACAACAGAGCAAGCAGAAGATTATTATGTTCCGCAAGAGCGATGAGACGCTCTTGGGGGGACTTCGCCGCGCGCAGTTTGCGTGAGATTACTGTAATCTCCCTAACATCTATATTCCTAATCGCGGAATATAGTGTGTTGTAGTCATCAATTGTGGGCTCTGCCTCGTGTGCGTACGAGGTTGTCCGCGGAGGGTCTGCCTTTTTGGGCCCCCAGGGAAAGACTGGAGGCTGCATTGGCTTTGAGAAGCCCGGAGGGGGCCGAATTATGCCCTGAGGGGGCCTAGGGGGACCCTGAGGGGGCCTAGGTGGACCCTGAGGGGGCCTTGGGGGACCCTGAGAGGGTCGAGGGAAGCCCTGGATAGGCTGAGGAGGGCCCTGGCGGGGCCGTTGTTGGAGGGCCGGGAATGAGCGGTCATTCACCGGCGGTGGAGCTTTCCTACTGGGGCGAGGTTGAGGTGCGCGTGGGCAACCCTTGTAGTTCGCCGGGTGACCTGTCTGGTTGCACAGGACACAGGCGGGCGGGGATTCGGCGTCTTTGGGCCGGGGACACTCTTTGGTGTTATGAGGCTCCAGGCACTTCACGCACCTGGGTGGGGCGGAGCAGTTGGCCGCCGCGTGACCATAAAGCTGGCAGCGGTGGCACTGCGCCGGGAAACCGGGCCTGTGTGGGGGCTCAACCTTCACCCTTGACAGGCCGCACACTGTGCGCACCTGCCGGAAGATGGCTTTCGCCTCCGGCACGTTGGACAAGATTACTAGGGCAAGGTTGTACCTCTTGCCCGTACGGTTGTGCATTTTGTGCACTGCTTCGACTGGGAAACCTTGGGACTTAAGGTCCTCAAGTATCTCCTCGTTGGAGAACTCAAATGGGACGCCTCGGATGACGGCCCTGACTTTACGCTCTTCGGGGAGAGCGTACGTGTGGTAGGATACCCTTTCGGCTGTGAATAGCCGGGTAATTGAGCGGAAGTCCTCGATGGAGCTAGGGATGATTTTAATTGCCTCCCCGAGGTTGACTGCATGGTCATACTTAATGCCTGCGTTTAGAAAAGTTATTATCGAATTTATAGTTGAATTTATGTGATTGTATTGATTGACCACTATACCTCGGTTTAGGTAAATAGTGATTTTTTCCAGTTTGTATGTTTTCTAAAGCAAATAAGAGTGCAGATGGTAGTTTCTACACTAGACAGACCTAATAAAATCAAAATAAGCGAAAGAAATGAAGATTTAAAAATTTTTAAAAATTTTAGGAAATTACGATTGTGGGAAAACGAATTATGTGGAAATCAATATTTTAGCGGTAGAAATATATTATAAAAACTATAGATAAATATGGGGGGCGGTTAAATACACTATTAACAAAGAAAATTTGAACGGAAAAGGCCACTTTTCACCCGAGTTATAGATGAATAACTGTTTTTATTGATGAATTAACGTAAGTAAGAAACTGAAAATATGAAAATATATATATAATTACGTTAGGAATTAACCAGGAAAACTATATAGGATTACGGGGGGCAGTTAGTTACACTATTTAAATAGAAAATTTTAAAGGAAAAGGCCAATTTTCAGCCGTGCTATAGATGAATACGTGTTTTTATTGATGAATTCACGTAAATAAGGGACTGAAAATATGAAAATTATATATATTACGTTAAGAATTAACCAAGAAAACTGTATCGGATTACGGAGGGCAGTCAGTTACACTATTTAAATAGAAAATTTAAAAGGAAAAGGCCACTTTTCAGCCGTGCTATAGATGAATACGTGTTTTTATTGATGAATTCACGTAAATAAGGGACTGAAAATATGAAAATTATATATATAACTTTAAGAATTGTTAGGTTAGGTTAGGTTAGGTTAGGTTAGGTTAGGTTAGGTTAGGTTAGGTTAGGTTAGGTTAGGTTAGGTTAGGTTAGGTTAGGTTAGGTTAGGTTAGGTTAGGTTAGGTTAGGTTAGGTTAGGTTAGGTTAGGTTAGGTTAGGTTAGGTTAGGTTAGGTTAGGTTAGGTTAGGTTAGGTTAGGTTAGGTTAGGTTAGGTTAGGTTAGGTTAGGTTAGGTTAGGTTAGGTTAGGTTAGGTTAGGTTAGGTTAGGTTAGGTTAGGTTAGGTTAGGTTAGGTTAGGTTAGGTTAGGTTAGGTTAGGTTAGGTTAGGTTAGGTTAGGTTAGGTTAGGTTAGGTTAGGTTAGGTTAGGTTAGGTTAGGTTAGGTTAGGTTAGGTTAGGTTAGGTTAGGTTAGGTTAGGTTAGGTTAGGTTAGGTTAGGTTAGGTTAGGTTAGGTTAGGTTAGGTTAGGTTAGGTTAGGTTAGGTTAGGTTAGGTTAGGTTAGGTTAGGTTAGGTTAGGTTAGGTTAGGTTAGGTTAGGTTAGGTTAGGTTAGGTTAGGTTAGGTTAGGTTAGGTTAGGTTAGGTTAGGTTAGGTTAGGTTAGGTTAGGTTAGGTTAGGTTAGGTTAGGTTAGGTTAGGTTAGGTTAGGTTAGGTTAGGTTAGGTTAGGTTAGGTTAGGTTAGGTTAGGTTAGGTTAGGTTAGGTTAGGTTAGGTTAGGTTAGGTTAGGTTAGGTTAGGTTAGGTTAGGTTAGGTTAGGTTAGGTTAGGTTAGGTTAGGTTAGGTTAGGTTAGGTTAGGTTAGGTTAGGTTAGGTTAGGTTAGGTTAGGTTAGGTTAGGTTAGGTTAGGTTAGGTTAGGTTAGGTTAGGTTAGGTTAGGTTAGGTTAGGTTAGGTTAGGTTAGGTTAGGTTAGGTTAGGTTAGGTTAGGTTAGGTTAGGTTAGGTTAGGTTAGGTTAGGTTAGGTTAGGTTAGGTTAGGTTAGGTTAGGTTAGGTTAGGTTAGGTTAGGTTAGGTTAGGTTAGGTTAGGTTAGGTTAGGTTAGGTTAGGTTAGGTTAGGTTAGGTTAGGTTAGGTTAGGTTAGGTTAGGTTAGGTTAGGTTAGGTTAGGTTAGGTTAGGTTAGGTTAGGTTAGGTTAGGTTAGGTTAGGTTAGGTTAGGTTAGGTTAGGTTAGGTTAGGTTAGGTTAGGTTAGGTTAGGTTAGGTTAGGTTAGGTTAGGTTAGGTTAGGTTAGGTTAGGTTAGGTTAGGTTAGGTTAGGTTAGGTTAGGTTAGGTTAGGTTAGGTTAGGTTAGGTTAGGTTAGGTTAGGTTAGGTTAGGTTAGGTTAGGTTAGGTTAGGTTAGGTTAGGTTAGGTTAGGTTAGGTTAGGTTAGGTTAGGTTAGGTTAGGTTAGGTTAGGTTAGGTTAGGTTAGGTTAGGTTAGGTTAGGTTAGGTTAGGTTAGGTTAGGTTAGGTTAGGTTAGGTTAGGTTAGGTTAGGTTAGGTTAGGTTAGGTTAGGTTAGGTTAGGTTAGGTTAGGTTAGGTTAGGTTAGGTTAGGTTAGGTTAGGTTAGGTTAGGTTAGGTTAGGTTAGGTTAGGTTAGGTTAGGTTAGGTTAGGTTAGGTTAGGTTAGGTTAGGTTAGGTTAGGTTAGGTTAGGTTAGGTTAGGTTAGGTTAGGTTAGGTTAGGTTAGGTTAGGTTAGGTTAGGTTAGGTTAGGTTAGGTTAGGTTAGGTTAGGTTAGGTTAGGTTAGGTTAGGTTAGGTTAGGTTAGGTTAGGTTAGGTTAGGTTAGGTTAGGTTAGGTTAGGTTAGGTTAGGTTAGGTTAGGTTAGGTTAGGTTAGGTTAGGTTAGGTTAGGTTAGGTTAGGTTAGGTTAGGTTAGGTTAGGTTAGGTTAGGTTAGGTTAGGTTAGGTTAGGTTAGGTTAGGTTAGGTTAGGTTAGGTTAGGTTAGGTTAGGTTAGGTTAGGTTAGGTTAGGTTAGGTTAGGTTAGGTTAGGTTAGGTTAGGTTAGGTTAGGTTAGGTTAGGTTAGGTTAGGTTAGGTTAGGTTAGGTTAGGTTAGGTTAGGTTAGGTTAGGTTAGGTTAGGTTAGGTTAGGTTAGGTTAGGTTAGGTTAGGTTAGGTTAGGTTAGGTTAGGTTAGGTTAGGTTAGGTTAGGTTAGGTTAGGTTAGGTTAGGTTAGGTTAGGTTAGGTTAGGTTAGGTTAGGTTAGGTTAGGTTAGGTTAGGTTAGGTTAGGTTAGGTTAGGTTAGGTTAGGTTAGGTTAGGTTAGGTTAGGTTAGGTTAGGTTAGGTTAGGTTAGGTTAGGTTAGGTTAGGTTAGGTTAGGTTAGGTTAGGTTAGGTTAGGTTAGGTTAGGTTAGGTTAGGTTAGGTTAGGTTAGGTTAGGTTAGGTTAGGTTAGGTTAGGTTAGGTTAGGTTAGGTTAGGTTAGGTTAGGTTAGGTTAGGTTAGGTTAGGTTAGGTTAGGTTAGGTTAGGTTAGGTTAGGTTAGGTTAGGTTAGGTTAGGTTAGGTTAGGTTAGGTTAGGTTAGGTTAGGTTAGGTTAGGTTAGGTTAGTTAGGTTAGGTTAGGTTAGGTTAGGTTAGGTTAGGTTAGGTTAGGTTAGGTTAGGTTAGGTTAGGTTAGGTTAGGTTAGGTTAGGTTAGGTTAGGTTAGGTTAGGTTAGGTTAGGTTAGGTTAGGTTAGGTTAGGTTAGGTTAGGTTAGGTTAGGTTAGGTTAGGTTAGGTTAGGTTAGGTTAGGTTAGGTTAGGTTAGGTTAGGTTAGGTTAGGTTAGGTTAGGTTAGGTTAGGTTAGGTTAGGTTAGGTTAGGTTAGGTTAGGTTAGGTTAGGTTAGGTTAGGTTAGGTTAGGTTAGGTTAGGTTAGGTTAGGTTAGGTTAGGTTAGGTTAGGTTAGGTTAGGTTAGGTTAGGTTAGGTTAGGTTAGGTTAGGTTAGGTTAGGTTAGGTTAGGTTAGGTTAGGTTAGGTTAGGTTAGGTTAGGTTAGGTTAGGTTAGGTTAGGTTAGGTTAGGTTAGGTTAGGTTAGGTTAGGTTAGGTTAGGTTAGGTGAGGTTAGGTTAGGTTAGGTTAGGTTAGGTTAGGTTAGGTTAGGTTAGGTTAGGTTAGGTTAGGTTAGGTTAGGTTAGGTTAGGTTAGGTTAGGTTAGGTTAGGTTAGGTTAGGTTAGGTTAGGTTAGGTTAGGTTAGGTTAGGTTAGGTTAGGTTAGGTTAGGTTAGGTTAGGTTAGGTTAGGTTAGGTTAGGTTAGGTTAGGTTAGGTTAGGTTAGGTTAGGTTAGGTTAGGTTAGGTTAGGTTAGGTTAGGTTAGGTTAGGTTAGGTTAGGTTAGGTTAGGTTAGGTTAGGTTAGGTTAGGTTAGGTTAGGTTAGGTTAGGTTAGGTTAGGTTAGGTTAGGTTAGGTTAGGTTAGGTTAGGTTAGGTTAGGTTAGGTTAGGTTAGGTTAGGTTAGGTTAGGTTAGGTTAGGTTAGGTTAGGTTAGGTTAGGTTAGGTTAGGTTAGGTTAGGTTAGGTTAGGTTAGGTTAGGTTAGGTTAGGTTAGGTTAGGTTAGGTTAGGTTAGGTTAGGTTAGGTTAGGTTAGGTTAGGTTAGGTTAGGTTAGGTTAGGTTAGGTTAGGTTAGGTTAGGTTAGGTTAGGTTAGGTTAGGTTAGGTTAGGTTAGGTTAGGTTAGGTTAGGTTAGGTTAGGTTAGGTTAGGTTAGGTTAGGTTAGGTTAGGTTAGGTTAGGTTAGGTTAGGTTAGGTTAGGTTAGGTTAGGTTAGGTTAGGTTAGGTTAGGTTAGGTTAGGTTAGGTTAGGTTAGGTTAGGTTAGGTTAGTTAGGTTAGGTTAGGTTAGGTTAGGTTAGGTTAGGTTAGGTTAGGTTAGGTTAGGTTAGGTTAGGTTAGGTTAGGTTAGGTTAGGTTAGGTTAGGTTAGGTTAGGTTAGGTTAGGTTAGGTTAGGTTAGGTTAGGTTAGGTTAGGTTAGGTTAGGTTAGGTTAGGTTAGGTTAGGTTAGGTTAGGTTAGGTTAGGTTAGGTTAGGTTAGGTTAGGTTAGGTTAGGTTAGGTTAGGTTAGGTTAGGTTAGGTTAGGTTAGGTTAGGTTAGGTTAGGTTAGGTTAGGTTAGGTTAGGTTAGGTTAGGTTAGGTTAGGTTAGGTTAGGTTAGGTTAGGTTAGGTTAGGTTAGGTTAGGTTAGGTTAGGTTAGGTTAGGTTAGGTTAGGTTAGGTTAGGTTAGGTTAGGTTAGGTTAGGTTAGGTTAGGTTAGGTTAGGTTAGGTTAGGTTAGGTTAGGTTAGGTTAGGTTAGGTTAGGTTAGGTTAGGTTAGGTTAGGTTAGTTAGGTTAGGTTAGGTTAGGTTAGGTTAGGTTAGGTTAGGTTAGGTTAGGTTAGGTAGGTTAGGTTAGGTTAGGTTAGGTTAGGTTAGGTTAGGTTAGGTTAGTTAGGTTAGGTTAGGTTAGGTTAGGTTAGGTTAGGTTAGGTTACGTTAGGTTAGGTTAGGTTAGGTTAGGTTAGGTTAGGTTAGGTTAGGTTAGGTTAGGTTAGGTTAGGTTAGGTTAGGTTAGGTTAGGTTAGGTAGGTTAGGTTAGGTTAGGTTAGGTTAGGTTAGGTTAGGTTAGGTTAGGTTAGGTTAGGTTAGGTTAGGTTAGGTTAGGTTAGGTTAGGTTAGGTTAGGTTAGGTTAGGTTAGGTTAGGTTAGGTTAGGTTAGGTTAGGTTAGGTTAGGTTAGGTTAGGTTAGGTTAGGTTAGGTTAGGTTAGGTTAGGTTAGGTTAGGTTAGGTTAGTTAGGTTAGGTTAGGTTAGGTTAGGTTAGGTTAGGTTAGGTTAGGTTAGGTTAGGTTAGGTTAGGTTAGGTTAGGTTAGGTTAGGTTAGGTTAGGTTAGGTTAGGTTAGGTTAGGTTAGGTTAGGTTAGGTTAGGTTAGGTTAGGTTAGGTTAGGTTAGGTTAGGTTAGGTTAGGTTAGGTTAGGTTAGGTTAGGTTAGGTTAGGTTAGGTTAGGTTAGGTTAGGTTAGGTTAGGTTAGGTTAGGTTAGGTTAGGTTAGGTTAGGTTAGGTTAGGTTAGGTTAGGTTAGGTTAGGTTAGGTTAGGTTAGGTTAGGTTAGGTAGGTTAGGTTAGGTTAGGTTAGGTTAGGTTAGGTTAGGTTAGGTTAGGTTAGGTTAGGTTAGGTTAGGTTAGGTTAGGTTAGGTTAGGTTAGGTTAGGTAGGTTAGGTTAGGTTAGGTTAGGTTAGGTTAGGTTAGGTTAGGTTAGGTTAG